>CAUYLG010034540.1:0-16568 GCA_963573385.1 Cacajao melanocephalus | reverse complement strand
TCCATTCTCGTTAGCATTTCATTAAATCTTCTTTCAAGGTTCTTAGTTTCTTTGCATTGGGTTAGTACATGTTCTTTTAGCTCACAGAAGTTTCTTATCTGAAGCCTGATTCTGTCAGTTCATTGCACTCATTCTCCACCAGGCCTTGTTCTCTTGCTGATGAGGAGCTGTGATCCCCTGTAGGAGGAGAGGCATTCTGATTTTGGGTGTTCTCAGCTTTTTTGCACTGGTTTCTTCCCATTTTTGTGGATTTATCCACCTGTCGTCTTTGTAATTGCCAACTTTCAGATTGGGTCTGAGTGGATGTCCGGCTTGTTGGTGATGAAGTTTTTTCTGTTTCTTAAGTTTTCCTTTGGTGGATGCCCTTTCCCCGCAGAGCTAGGCCTTCCTGGGTTCAGCTGTGCTTACTGTGAAACTCTCAGTCCTCAGCGCTTCCAATTGCTGTTCTCCTTGTGGGGATGGGACCAGCCGAGCCCGACTCAAAGGGCACCCAGTCCCATATACTCCGCACTGAGAAGTGCCGCGCTGCGCCGGGGTGCCGGCAAAACAGCCGCGCCAGCCAAAAGAGTCGCGCTGGCAATGCATGTGGCTCCTCCGCTGGATAGCTCCCAGTTTGTGGGCAACAGAAATTCGTCTGAAATTGCGGCGTCCACTCACTCTCTGCGCTTTCACTGGGAGCTACAATCCTGAGCTATTGCTAATCGGCCATCTTGGATCTCTCTCTATCATGACTTTTTCTTCTAAACATGAGACAGATCAGTGTGGGCATATGGAAAATTGCTGTGGTTGTAAGGTCAGCTCTTGCAATCCAGGGACTATGGAGAGAGACAGAGACTAAAGTTTTTCATGTGTGTGTGTAGTGCTGGGGTGGGGGCTGGCTATTAATGAGTTAATGGAGAGAAGCATGATCTGAGCTGTGGCATAGAGATAGGGCAGTCAGGCTTATCCACAAGAAGGAGCAGTGTGAATTGAGTCCAAGAGCCAGAAAAACATACTGATGTAGTGGCTAAGGGCACATTTTCTAGTTTCAAATTGTTCTGTGTACAAAATCTGACTCTGCTACTTACTAGCTATATATCTAGGCAACTTACCGTACTGCTTCATGCTTTAGCCCTTAAGAAAGAGAATAATGGGACTTCCTTCACAGAGCTGGAATGATAATTAGATTTTATATATAAAGTAATTTACACAGTACCTGACATTCAGTAAGACCCTTAAAAATGTGATATTCTTATAAATATTAATTGTATCTGGGGACAGCACAGGAATCTGCTATAGAGGCACTTTTTGGCACTAGTTGAAATCAGAAGATCTTCACTGAACCAGACTCTCTGATTAACACTGTGTAGTAAAGTGTAGTTAGTTCTAGGTACTTTGGGGCTAGGGGGAATCAATGAAGTTGATTTCATGACCACTACAATGCAGGTTTGCGTATAATAGGAGAGAGGTGGCTAACATCCGTAGAGGAGGACCTGAGTCACATTCAAGGAAAATGTATAAATGAATATCTCTGATGAGATCCCATCCCATGCAGGGGTTGAGATACCCTGGGCAGTTTGTTTCACCCACCTTTAATTACTGAGATTCTTAACATTCAAAGGCTGAGAGCTAGTTAAAATGTATCTGCTTCCTGCCTATTTCGGAAACCAGAAAAGAATGCCTGTTGCTTCCCCTCCCCCATCCCCAGCCCACTCCAAGCCTGTTCTTCATTATCCCTTATATTAAGAAGGATTTGCCCATGACAGTCTTGAGACCTAATGTCAGTTACACTTGGGATGAGATCTTTTATTGCAGAGAAGGTTGGACATGACACGTGAGAGGGGTTGAGATGAATGAGTTTCCACTGTATTTATAGAAACTCAGTGCAATATCTCTCAAGGTATAAATAGAACAATGGAGTGTTGACAAAGGGGCTGGTTTTCTGTAACTGTGGAAACCCTGCAATTATTCCTGGAACTACACTCATTGTTTATCTGCATCTGAATTTTAATAAATAGCGCTCTTGCTGTTTATTCATGAATTTTCAAATGGAAATATCTCTTCCATTATTATCCCCTTCTTGTGAGTCAGGCCCCATCTTGCAAATTTGCAGCTGAGTAAATATACGGAACATTAGCAGCAATTAGATAATTGATGCCCCGGATCAGCCCACCCACAGCTGTGAATGAATATGGACTGTATGAGTGTCACCTGGTGCAGCCTTCCTAACGGCACTGCATGCCACCACAGTCTTGCAATTAAGCACAGAATTTTACTAGCCCTGGTCCTGGCCCCCCTTTCTCCCGAGAGACTAAGACTAGGAAAGTAAGTGAGGTTCCCTGTTGTTCCAGCTGTCACTGTACAATGAGAGAGGTTAGGCCAAAGAAGTTGGTAAAGAAGAGAAAGTCCATTTATCTTTGCTTAGCTGATGGCTAAATTGCTTCTGATAACTTGTTTGGTGCATATAGCCAGCAAAAATTCATGTTTGGATTCTGGGCTGGGGAGTTGGGTCATAAATCCTGTCTTTCTGTAAATCTCCCAAAATTGCTGGCTCTGGGCTGGCCACTATTTTTTCCTCCCCATCATCAATTTTTGGGCCTCTAGCATTAACTTGGGATTCCTTTTAGCAGCCACATTTTATTCTCTCTTTCCTTGGGATTATATCTTTTCCAGGCCCCAGGCTGCATTGGATGCCTTTGCCAGCTCATGTTTTGCTCCTGTCCCTCAGGCAATCACAAAACCCTTTTGAGGCATATAAGCTTTGTTTTTTAATTGTTAGAGACTTCAGGAAAACAGAGTACTATTGCAAAAGGGAAAGTGGCAAGAGGGCTGCGCCTGCTATTATGCCATTATGATGGAGGCTCATTAGCGTGCAGTGGAGCCCACTTCTCTTCCTCCTCTGCCTTGGCTACCTGGCCCATCTCCTCGCTTTTGCTTTTGGTTAGAGAGCAATTCTGTCTAGCCCTCTAGTCTCTCACAGTCATTCTCCAGCCTCACACTCCCTGGAGGCTTTCCCAAATTACTTCTTTCCTTTTTTATTGCATCCACCTACTGTGTGTTTAAGAGGAAGCGGGTAGAGAGGGAGTTGGAAATAGTGAGGTAGAGGAAGAGATTTGGGCTGGCTGTTTGGATCTGGGAGTGCGTCACATGGAATTCATTCATCTCTTGGAGATCCTTCCAGGCCACCTCACTTTGTCCCTGCATAGATCAGGAATGTCATATTGGGCATTGAACAGAGGTCTTCAAGGAAGGCTCTAGAAGAAGTTAAAGTCTGGGTGGGATTTTATGCCACTTCTCCCCTGTTTTTCAATATGTACCATCCCTTTATAGGCATGGGATACATTATCTTTTATGTTTATTATTAGTATGTTTTTTACATTGTTAATATTTAACATCATTCATGTAATGATAAAAGTACATTTCCTGTACTGAGCACCTGCTCTGCTTTATGTACAATTATATATTTTTTCAGCAACCTGTGAAATTAATCTTATGATGTCCATTTGACAGAAGAGGAACTCAGATTCAGAGAAGCTTAGGAAACATTCCGAGGTCACAACAGCTAGTATGTGGCAAAGTAAGCCACACCTAGGCTTAACTAATTGTAAAGCCCATACTCGTAAACTCTGTGCTAAATTGCAAGACTTAAGTCACTTTGGGATACAATTAATGTCTGAATTTTTCTTTACTTGAGAGTGAGATGTTATCTGTATAGCCTGCATTTTGGTTCCCTTAAATAATGTGTCCATAGGAAGGGGAACATCACATACCGGGACCTGCCAGGAAGTGGGCGGCTAGGGGAGGATTAGCATTAGGAGAAATAACTAATGTAGATGACGGGTTGATGGGTGCAGCAAACCACACCTATTTAACAAATCTGCATGTTCTGCACATGTATCTCAGAACTTAAAGTATAATAATAATAAAATAAAATAAGAAAAAAATGTGTCCAATTTGGAGAAGGCATTAAAAACACAAACTCAGGCAGCAGTGTTAGTTTTTTTTAACCTTTGCTGAATTTTCCTTTCTAGCTAGAAACTAGTTTTCCCAGTACTCCTCTCTTGGTTCTTATTGCTGCCAACATATCAGATGTATCAACTACCTGAAATTGGGCTGCAGGGGTAGAATTTATTTGCAAACATTTTAATTTCCCTGGTGATAAGCAAATTAATTTTGTTGCAACTCTTTCACATTCTAATTGAATGATGGAATGTCACTGAGTGTATTTTACAGATAAAAGACAGCCAACATCTTCCCATCCTTTAGAAAAAACAGAGCTGAGACCTAAGTCTGCAGTTTCCTTTGCCCTATAGCCCAACCCAGCTCATCCTCCTGGGCTTGAGAAAAGTCATTTGGCTGAGAGCTGTCAAACCTGCAATCCAACCAAACTGCTGGTAGTCACCTGTGCTAGGGAAGGACCTTTGCTTCATTTATTCATGTATCATGTATTTCTTAGGTGTCTACTATGTATGTTCCAGGCACTGTTCTGGCTCAGTAGCGAACAAAGTGGGCAAGTCTCTTTGCTGTTCTCTCGAAGGAGTCAGAGGATAAACTAATGAACAAATGCAATGTAAAATCCTATGAAGAAAAGCAAAGCAAGATAACCCATACGGAATGCTGGGGTTGCTGTTTGAGAGGGCTTCTCTGGGGAGGTGATATTTGAGAAAAGACAGAATGAAGTTAGGAAGAACATTTCAGCCAGAAGGAACAGCACATCCATGAGGTTTATGCTCATCTTCAGATCAAACCCCCATCCCCACCACATGCAGAGAAATGAATTGTCCTGCACTGAATATTCTGTAGTTGTCCATTCTTGTGGCTCATAGGAGCTTCCTCCAGACCAGCTCCCTTAGAAAATGCTTATTTCATCTGTGTCTCTCTCTCATTAAGAAGTTTATGGAAAAGTAGACAACATCACCATAAAAAGGCAACATGTGAAGCATGAAGAGGAGGGGACAGTAACATGGATTTGGGATTTCTGCCTCCGTTGGCCAAGAAGTGGCATTTGTGAGTAGATGGAACATAATGTTGGTAGATTAGATGGAAGTTTCCAGGATCATCCACTGCAAATGTTTATCAGTTTCCTATTCTGTGCTAAAGCCTGTGAGATGGGGTGGGGTCACTTTTGTATGCAAGTCCCTTCATCAATAATTTATTATTGTTATTTATTTCTATTGAACAAATCTTAGCTATCATTATTATTGACCACTTTGTAAACACTTCACATGAATTAACTAATTTAATCCTCACAACAAGCCTAGGTTATTTTATTGTCCATGTTTTATGATTGAGAAAACAGAAGCACAGAGAGGTTGATAATTGCCTGGGGTTGCATACTGACATCTGATCCAGGTTTTAAACTTGGACAGTCTGGGAATGAACATCTATAATTTATCGTGGGCCATGCACTGTGGTGAGAGCTGTCAGCTTAGTGCTCCTATCTTTACAGGAGAAAACTGAGGCTAGAAAGGTCAAGTGTCTTACTGGAGGCCACATAGTTGGGCAGGTGCAGAGTCCAGAATCTAACATGAAATCTAATCTTTTTTGGCTGGAAGGCTGTGTTTTAAGGGCTCTGCTAAGCAGCTCCTCCTAGCAATCCAGCTCAGGCCACACTCAGTTTCTGGGAGTGCAGGGAGGACCAGAGCTAGCTCCCGCCTTGGGCAATTTCCCAACACTAAGTTGTGCCCCTTCCTCTGCCTTGCATTTCTTTAGAGACAGATTTAAGGTGAGAACTGGCCTCTGGGTATGATGGTCGAGTTGTACTGGAAGGATTTTTGGAAGCATCACAGGCTACTGAGTCCAGGGTATTGTGGCTCTGGGATACCTTGAGGAAAGTTCAGAGTTGGGGATATTTGAGCTAAGGTGGTGTCCTATGAGTTCTGTGCCTGGAGGACATGGGAAGGGAAGGAGAATGGAGCTAGTTTAGGCAAGTTAATCACCACTGCCTGCCCTGCTTTTCCATACTTCTCATGGTATTTCTATGGCCTCCTTCCAATAACTAAGTTACCATTAGTTTTTAGGTTTTTGTTCTTACTGTACTGCATTTCCAACACGTAAGTTTCTCCCCTTTCCTTGTGATTCTTCCAGATAATAACAACCATCAAAAATAGCAACAAATAATTTGGCTAGTTCTTCCCACTTTACAAAGTACTTTATGTATGCATCATCTCCTTGAATCCAGTTAACAACCTTGTGAAATATTATTTCAGACCTGTACCAATATGAGGAAATGGAGATTCAGAAAGGTTCCTTGTCCTGCCTGTTGACACACAGCTACTAAGTAACTGTGCCAGAGCCCAATTCTAGTTGCTTAACTCTTCCCCTCTCTGCCACACAGCCTCTCCAAATAATTTCCTAATTAGTCTATTTAATGACTGTCAAGCTGGCTTCAGTTGCCCTTGCAAAGACAAGCTTGAGTGAAATAAAATGATTTTGCTACTGAATGAAAACATTTGCATGATGCTGTTTTCTAAGCCATCCTCACATATGGGTCTCTTGGCTCAGGAAGCCAATCCAGGTTGGGGGAGAGCTGTAGAGGCTAAGGAGGGATAAGATTCCTTTCTTGTCATAGGTGAGCTAGTTAGAATTTCCAGAGCCTGGCAGCATGTTCCGTGGAGGGCCAGTATGTGTAGGGAAGGAAGAGACAGAGGAGGCCTCCATCTTGTAACAGTAAGTGTCCCACTTGCTGAGAAAATGCCCACACCTGAGAGATAGTGGTGGACCTACTGTTTCCAACACAGGAACCCTCTTTCCCAGTGGTCTTGGCCCCTAAGTAACCCAGATGAGGACAAACTGGATTATTCAGTCAAGGAAAATTAACAAGCACCTACTGTGTGATGGGGATATAGCAATTTATAACCCATGGCCTTAAGGGGTTTGCTTTCCAGTGGGTGATAGTCAATAAACAAAAATATTATTCAGTATGTTAGAAAGTGCTATAGAGAAAAATAAAACAGGGTATGGGATTTGCTACGGGTGGAATTTCAGATTAAATAGGATTTAAAGTAACTGAGCAGGTTTTATTTATTTATTTATTTATTTAGAGATGGAGTTTCGCTCTTGTTGCCCAGGTTGGTGTGCAATGGTGCCATCTTGGCTCGCTGCAACCTTCGCCTCCCGGGTTCCAGTGATTCTCCTGCCTCAGCCTCCTGAGTAGCTTGGATTACAGGTGCCTGCCACCATACCCAGCTAATTTTTGTATTTTTAGTAGAAACGGGGTTTCACCATGTTGGTCAGACTGGTCTCAGCCTGACTTCGTGATCTGCCTGTTTTGGCCTCCCACAATGCTGGGATTACAGGTGTGAGCCACTGTGCCCGGCCTGGTTTTATTTATTTTCAAGATGTGCATTCGGTTTGTTAAAAAACCCCAAACACCAAAATTTACACAGGGCCAAGCAGTGCAATATACCAAGCCTTTCTTGTGTGTGTGTGTGTGTGTGTGTGTGTGTGTGTGTGTGTGTGTAGTGTGTGTGTGCATGGGTGCATATAAAATCAAACTTGAAAGCAACAAAGCTTTTACCCCAGGCAGGTGCTATGTCACCTTTCCTCATCTGTGCTCCTCTCAACACAAGGTTGTCATCTGCGTGGTGGTAACAAGGAAGGAGTCCCAACCCTCCTCAGCCTCTGCAGCCTCCTGTAAACCTGAGGAAAAATTACCTTTTACCTTTTGTCCTTTTCTGTGAGATGTTTCTGTCTTATTAGCTCATAGCATCATGCTAGCTGTACTTTTTTGGGGTTGATGTTCTTTACCAAACTGAGGAAGTCCCCCTCCATTTATAGTTTGCTGAGAGTTTTTATCATGGTAGATGTTGGATTTTGTCAAATCCTTTTCCCTTATTGATTGATATGATCACAGAGTTTTTCTTCTATCTGTTGATGTAGTGGCTTACACTAATTGATTTTCATATTGAACCAACCTTGCATAGCTGAGATAAATCCCATTTGGTTGCACTGCTTGCATAGCTGGGATAAATCCCATTTGGTTGCACTGTGTAATTCTCTTTATACATTGTTGGGTTTGATTTGCTAATATTGGTTGAGGATTTTTACAACTGTGTTCACGAGAGATAATTGGTCTGTAGTTTTCCTTTCTTATAATGCTGTTATCTGGTTTGGGGGTATTAAAGAATACTTCTGTTTTCTAGAAGAGATTGTAGAAAATTGGAATCATTTCTTTATTCAGTGATTGATAGAATTCATAAGTGAAATCATCAGGCCTGGTGATTTCTTTTTTGGAAGGTTTATTATTGACTCAATTTCTTTAATAGAAATGGGGATGTTCAAGTTATTTATTTCTTTTTGTGTGAGTTATGCTAGTTTTTGTCTTCCAATGAATTGGTCCATTTTATACGAAGTGTCAAGTTTGTGAGCATAGAGTTATTTGTAGTAGTCATTTATTTTCCTTTTAATATAAGCAGAATCCATAATGATGAGTAGTCTTATATTTCCGATACTGGTAATTTGTGTCTTTTTTCTTTTTTTTTCTGATTATCTTCATGAGATATTTATCATTTTTATTGATCTTTACAAAGAGCCAGCAGTAGGTTTAATTAATTTTCTCTATTATTTTTCTGTTTTCATGTTCACTGAGTTTTGCCCAAATTTTTCTTATTTCTTTTTTTCTCACCTGCTTTAAGCTTAAATTACTGTTTTTCCTCTAGTTCCCTAAGGTATAATCTTAGGTTATTGATTTTATAGCTTTCTTATTTTCTAACATGTGCATTTAATACTATACTTTTCCCATTAGGCAGTATTTTTTCTGCATCTGACATATTTTGGTCAGTTTTACTTTAATTTTAATTTAGTTAGAAGTATTTAAAAACTTCTTGTCTTCATTTTTGAAGACAAGGTAAATAACAAATCCAGAGTTATTTAGAAATGTGTTTAATTTCCAAATATTTGGGAATTTTTACAACTATCTTTTTTTTTTGGTTATTGGTTTCTAGTCTAATTTGTGGTCTGAGGACATACTTTGAAGGATTTCTATTCTTTTAAATTTGTTAAGATGTATTTTATTGGTCAAAATGTGATCTATATTGGTGAATATTCCATGTCAGCTTGAGAAGAAACACATATTCTGCTGTTTTTAGGTGGTGGATTTTGGAGTTTCATGCTAGTTTTAGATATAGATCAAGACCACAGTCTTCCCCACCTTTCCCTCTGAGCCCATACAATGCTGTCTTCCCATTAGGGAAGTTCCCAGCATGGCTAAAAGTTAACTGAGGATAACTTTCAATCAGATCAGCAACCAATTACAGGCATTATTAGGAAGACCAGAGTCAAGAGGACGGAGGAGTTGGGTGGTGGGTCGTAGGTTAAATTATATGGCGGGTGGGAAGAATGAGTATAATTAAGCTTGTGTTGTATTACCACCTGTGCTCGATACTCCACATCAGTTATTTTGTATAATCTACCTTAGTACTCTCCAAAATAGATGTGATGACTAATTTTCTATGTCAACTTGACTGGGTTAAGGGATGCCCAGGTAGCTGGGAAAAGATTATTTCTGGGTGTGTCTGTGAGGGTGTTTCTGGAAGAGATCAGCATTTGAATCAGTAGACTGAGTAAGGAAGATCCACCCTCACCATGGTGGGTGGGCATCATCCAATCTGTTGCAGGCTCAAATAGAACAAAAAGGAGGAGGAAGGGAGAATTCACTCTCTCTCTTCTTAAGCTGGGACATCCATCTTCTCCTGTCCTTGGACGTTGGAGTTTCTGGTTCTCGAGCCTTTGGAATACAGGAGTTACACTGTCAGCTCCCCTGGTTATTAGGCCTTCAGACTTGGACTGAATTGCCCATTTGCTTTCCTGGTTCTTCATCTTGCAGACGGCAGATCATGGGACTTCTCAGCCTCCATAATTGCGTGAGCCAATTCTTATAATAAATCTCTTCTTACATATCTCTGTATATCCTATTGTTTCTGTTTGTCTGGAGAGCACTAATACAGTATGATACATCAAAGAGATAAGTGAAATACTAGATCTTCTGAATCTCATCTTTTTACTGTTTCTGTTTTGGGGTGTATTTTAAAATTTATGGAACATATTAGTAGAACACAATAAAGCAGATAAAGACTAGTTCTCACCACCTCCACTGCCAAAACCCTGGTAGAGTCACCTTGATCTCTCACTAGGATTATTGCAGTAGTCTCAGATCCATTCTCCTTGATTTCAACCTTCTTGCAGTGTGATCACACCAGGTGATTCCCTTACACACAAGTTAGACCATACTACCCCCTCTCTGGCTTTCTGGCATATGCCAAGCAGAGCCAAAGTTCTTAATGCTGACCTTCTTCCCTGCTGCTCTCACCTCTCTCCCGACCACCCATTTACAGGAGTCTCCTTGCTGCTTCCACCTCAGAGCTCTTGGGTTGGAATTCCTTCTGCCTGAATGCTCTTTCCCCGAATCTATTCAACTTGCTTCCTCAATTTCTTCAAGTCTTTTGAATTTGCACACTTCTGCATTTCCCAGTCCCCCTTCCTGCATTATTTTTTTCTCATAACATCTTCAATGTCAGACATATAATTTACTTATTTATTTTATGTATTGATTATCTTTCCCAAACTAGAATATAAGATACACGAGGACAGTGTTTTTGTTTTGTTACTGCTGCATTTCTGGAGTCTGATATCTACATGGAAGGTCCTTGGTGAACATTTGTTGACTGTATGAAAGAATAAATATTGCAGGAGATGTTAAACTTTACTGAGTGTTGGAGTGCATCATGAAAACATTAGGTAGCCTCAGAGAAGTAAGGCAGAGTACATGCTGCTGCTTGAAAGAGGGAGAGCTGAGTTTCAAATTCAGGGCTTCCTGATGCCAAAACCCACACTAACCCAAGATGGGTGGGGAGAGAGAGAGAGAGAAGAATGAGGATCAGAATATGAATGAAAATTAGAATTGAACTTAAAAGAAATCATTGGGACCAAGGAGAGCAAATAGGACCCACATTTAGTCAGCAGGCAGTCCTTTTGGGACAAGAAATCATCTTAATTCCTCCAGGACCTTTTAGATCTGGTTGTCTAATGTTTTGGGGTGGGAAGAGAGTTTCCTTATCTCCCCCAAGTTCCTTGAAGTTGAGTCTCAGGTCAGTGGAGACAGCTCTCCCTCCATGGTGGACCATTGTCATCTCTATATGTAGGATTTCACTTAGTGAGTTAGATGTCAGCTGGTATTACAGTTCTGACAGGAATAGAGAAAGCATTTGAAGAGTTTCCCTACCATCAGGGGGAGAAGTCATCTTCCTAACCGTCTTCTCCACCAAAAAAGAAGTATATTCTAACCTTGAAAATGGCAGCATGGACTGGGGCACAGTGGCTCATGCCTATAATTCCTGCCCTTGGAAGACCAGGGCAGGAGGACACCTTGAAGCCAGGATTTCAAGACCATCCCAGGCAGCATAGCAAGGCCTCTTATTTATTAATAAAAAAAATTAGTCAGGCATGGTGGCTTACACTTGTAATCCCAGTTTCTTGGAAGGCTGAGACGGGAGTATCACTTGAGCCCGGGAGTTTGAGGCTGCAGTGAGTTATGATTGTACCACTGTACTCCACCCTGGGTGACGGAGGGGAGACCCTATCTCTAAAAAAAAGAAAATTAAAAAAAAAAAGGCAATATGCAGTAAAACAAAAGGAAAGAGATGTTCTGTTTTGACCTCCTTCAGGTTTCCTTCTGTTCTCCAGTTCCTGTCCCTACTGGGATAATTATTTCTTCCTTTCCAGTCCTGGACACCCAGAGCTCACCCACAAAGCACCCAGCATTTTTGCGTGCTGTCCGTGTGAGCTGGTCCTCTCCACTGGGCTTTTTGTGGGTCCTTCTCTTTTCCCCTTTCAGTTGCTATTTTTGTTTATGAGTGTCTTCTACTTGATGATCACATACAAAACCCAGGGGCAGTGACAAGTAGGAGACCTTTGAGGGCACCACCTGCATATTGTGCTTGCAGGACAGTCACACCGTCCATGGAAAACAATTACAGCAGAAAACAGAGGGTCAGAGCTGGGCAGTTGGATGAAATTTAAGATTTAAAAAGCCTTGGGATATTGAATTGTGTTATCCTAAGCCTTAGTCCATTTGGGCTGCTGTAACAGTATACCACAGACTAATTTATAAACAAACAAAAAGTGTATTTGGGCCAGGTGCGGTGGCTCATACCTGTAATCCCAGCACTTTGGGAGGCCAAGGTGGGTGGATCACCTGAGGTTAGGAGTTCGAGACCAGCCTGTCCAAAGTGGTGAAACACTGTCGCTACTAAAAATACAAAAATAAAATTAGCTTGGCAGGGTGGTGGGTGCCTGTAATCCCACCTACTCAGGAGGCTAAAGCAGGAGAATCACTTGAACCTGGGAGGCAGAGGTTGTGGTGAGCCGAGATTGTGCCACTGCACTCCAGCCTGGGCGACAGTGCAAGACTGTATTAAAAAAAAAAAAAAAGAAGTGTATTTGGCTCACAGTTCTGGAGGCTGGGAAACTCAAGATCAAGGGCCCCTACCTGGTGTGGGTCTTTGTGCTGTGTCATCCCATGACAGAAGGTGGAAAGGCAAGAGAGCCTGAGAGCAAGAGAGGGCAAAACTTGCCTTTATGACAAACCCATCCTCACAGTGATGAACCCTTACCTCCATAATGACATTCATCCATTCATGAGGGCTCTGACCTTCATGACTTCATATCAACTCTTACGTGTAACCACCTCTCAACACTGTTGCATTGGGGGTTAAGTTTCTAACACATGCCCTTTGGAAGACACGAACCGCAGCATTGTAGAAGAAATGTTTAGTGGGTGGGGTGGGGGGCTTCTGAAGTATAATTAGAGTCTGAGAAATTTGATCCCACCCTGATCCTTCCCTAATGATGTGTATTGTAGGAAATAAATCTGGAGCCTATCCAAGGAGGAATAGACTTCAGTAATGGGCCTCTGCTTTGAGGAATTAGGTGTGTTGAGTGTGGGAATTTCAGTAAAGAGCACAACAGAAGGACACTCAGTTCTGAGGTCAATGTGATGAACAAAGTAGGCCTGTGGGACTTGGGGAAGTCCAGGAAAAGTGGGAGAAATGTCAGGAATATGCCATTATGGAAATGACTATTTATATCCTGTTATACTAAGAATATTGGAAAAAAGGAAAATTCTGGTTTTATTTCATAAAAATAAGGAAACTGCCTAGGGTAGTGCTGTCCAATTGAAATATAACATGAGCCACATATGCAATTTAAAATTTTCTCATAGCTAAGTTAAAGGAAAAAGAAACAAGTAAAATTAATTTGAATGATATATTTTATTCAGTATATCCGAATCTTACCACTTAAATGTGTAATTACTATAAAACTCTTAATTTTATATATTCATACTAGGTCTTTGAAATTCCTATATTTGACACCTAAGCCCATCTCAATTCCAACTAGCCACCTTCCAAGTGCTCTGTAGTTATACGGAGCTAATGGCTGCTGTATTGGACAGCACGGGTCTAGAAAGTCCTTTCTTCTTCTCTAAAATCCTGATTCTTTTATTCCTTTCTCATTATAAGCATTCTCTCGTTTTGCTTGTCCTTCATACGTCAGTGTCTAGCGTGTGTGTGCTTGCATGTGGCTTGGTTTAATGGTTTTAGGGTATAGGTTTATCAATGTGATTGAATATAAGTAATTCGAGAATGGAGCTATGTCTTTTTTATTTCCATATTCCTTGATGCTGAAAGAATTCCTTGACTTCTGTATTCCTCTGAAAGAATGGAAAGGTTGTAGAGAATAGATGGTGGATGCACAGGGAAAGACATTACTCTGTATCTCTATCTGATCTTAGGCTAAATTACTTCGCTTCTCTGCTCCTCTCTTTCCTTCTCTGTTAAACGGGGACAGTGGGATCGTTTATACCTGCCTCCAGGATTGTTTTGAGACTAAGGAACACTGAATATAAAGGACACTTGGGAAGGTAAAAACACCATGTATGTATGTCAAGGTGTTTATTATTTTAAAATCATCAAAATCAGCTGGGTTGTCTCCCTCTCTTCGTGTGATGGTAACTTTGTTGCCAGCAGGAAACCATGAGAATTATGTGAACAAGAATTATACTCTTGCCAAGATTGGAAGAGTGTGTTTGTATATGTGTTGGGGTGAGGGGGAACAAGCAGATATGGATCTGAAAGTTGTCTGATGAAAGATTCCCCCGCTTTGTGTTTAAGTCCATGTTAGAAAGCTAATTAGAAACCCAGCTGAGCTTTCTGCTCATAGGTCTTTAAAGTAAACAAGTCTGGCAGCTAGAGCTATCAGAGGCAAATTCCCTTTACTCAAGTGTTCAGTGGCTCTGAATTCTGAGCTCACGGCATTGTGTTACCAACCTGTACTCAAGAGAACAAACACCTTCCCTTTTGGGAGACTCAGAGAACATCTGGTCTTGTCTTCTCCTGAGTGCTCATGCCTAGCCTTTCTTCCTGACTATGAGGGCACTCATTTGTAAATGGTTTTACACTTTATTAAGCAATCAGTTTTTGCTTGGAATTAAACCTGTACTAATTTACATGGGTTCATGCTGTAGGCTGACATGGTGGGTGATGAGGGGTGGGTGCAACTAAGAGGCTTGTGTGCCATGAGAGTGGGGAAGTCTGACCTAAACCCCAGGAGCAAACTAAGCTTCTCCTGTCTCATGCATGTTGCATGTGGAAGGCATTTGTGCATCCCACCATATCACAGCCCCCAGGGGGCTCTCCCTTGGACACCTCTTTATTCCTTTTCTCCCCACCTAGTTTGCTTGATTTATGTTCCAAAATTGCTCCTCCTCTGAAATCTTCAATAGCTCTCTGTTGTCACTGGGACTTCAGACGCGTCTGTAATCTGGTTCCTATTTACACATCCTTTGGGTAAACTGCCCTCTTTCCACTGAATGAGCCTTGACTGCCCCATCTCCATTCCTCTGCCCTTTCTCCTCCAGAGCTTCTCTCCCAGAGTGGGACCAGCAGTCTCAGTAGACCTGAGACTAGGGCTGCTTGGGATGCAGGACTTCCAGTGTTCAGTATGTTCCCGCCTCCTATACCATGTCTAGTTATTGACATTTCCCTGTTTTTAGGGTCCTGCTGAATTTGCTGTTGGGCCTCTGAGCATTAGCTCTGATTGTCCGTCTATATGACACAGGCTGTTTTTATTGCCTTTTGCCATAAGTGTTTGTGTTTACTTATTGTCTCTCCATCTGAAGTGTAAGTAATTTGAGGATGAGGATCATGTTGTATTCTGTGGATCCTTTCGAGCACCTAGGACAGGCCTCACACGTGGTAAATGTTCAGATGTTATTTGCTGCATGAAGGAATGGTGAATAATTTACATAGTTGTAATGAGAGAATGTATTGTAACTACATTGATGGATTTTTATTGTTATATTCATTACAAAGTAATCAACATTCATTGTACTTTTGTGGAAAATTTGGGAAAAATAGAAAAGCATACATACATCTCTTATAAATCCACTATCCAGAAATACATAACTATTATGAATATTTTTGTGTGCATCCCTCCAACATCTTCTTTCCTTCCTATCCATCTGTCTGTCCAATCATCATCTACATATTTTCATGTCTTTAAAAAATACTTAGATCTTATAGTACATATAGTTTGCATATTCTTAGAAGGGATATATGTGTGTGTGTGTGTGTGTATACACATGTATGTGTACGTGTGTGTGTATGTATATATATATCTCTCTCCTTTTTAGGGGTCCATAACCCCTGGGCTGTGGACCAGTACCAGTCTGTGGCCTGTTAAGAACTGGGCTGCACAGCAGGAGGTGAGCAGTGGGCAAGAGAGCATTACTGCCTGAGCTCTGCCTGCAGTCAGACCAGTGGTGGCATTAGATTATCATAGGAATGTGAACCTTAATGTGAACTGTGCAGGCAAAGGATCTGGGTTGTGTGCTTCTTATGAGAATCTAATGCCTAATGATCTGAGATGGAATAGTTTGATCCTGAAACCATCACCCACCCCACCTCTCCATCGATGGAAAAACTGTCTTCCACAAAACCGGCTCCTGGTGCAAAAAAGGTTGGGGACCACTGCTTTATATATATAACAGTCTGTCTATCTATCTATCTATCATCTATCTAATCTATCTGTCATCTATTTTGTTCCATTTGTGTTCATACCATCAGCCTTTTTTTCTTTTTAAACCAATCCTCCATTTTGGACATTTAAGTTTGTTTTAGAATTTTGGCTCTTATGGCTCTTTGTTCCATCCCTTATTATTTCCTTAAGATAATGGAGGTTTGAGGAGACTTAATAATGGAGGTTTGAGGAGATTTAATTCTCTTGCATGGCTGAGAAAACCTAGGCAAGACTGAGAATTAACTTGGTTTTTTTTTTTTTTTGAAAGAAAGAAAGAGAAAAAAAAAGAAAGAAAGAGTGAAAGAAAGAAAAAAAGAATGTAAGAGAGAGAAAGAGGAGGAGAAAGAGGGAGAGAGAACGGGATTCTTGTTGTATTGCCCAGGCTAGAATGCAGTCTAAAAACGGGTATTAAAAACCTCTTTTATGCCAATAATTGTGCTTAACAATGGAGACAGGAAGGAATAAGGGATGAAAATAACAAACAAGCAGCCAACCAATATTTTATTTAAACCTGT
>CAUYLG010034539.1:0-34518 GCA_963573385.1 Cacajao melanocephalus | reverse complement strand
TTTTTCTGTTTCTTAGTTTTCCTTTGGCAGACGCCCCTTCCCCACAGAGCTAGGCCTTCCCAGGTTCAGCTGTGCTTACTGTGAAACTCTCAGTCCTCAGCGCTTCCAATTGCTGTTCTCCTTGTGGGGATGGGACCAGCCGAGCCTGACTCAAAGGACACCCAGTCGCGTATACTCTGCACTGAGAAGTGCTGCTCCACGCCGGGGCGCCGGCAAAACAGCCGTGTTGGCCAAAAGAGTCGCGCTGGTGACCTGTGTGGCTCCTCCGCCGGGAATCTCCCAGTTTGTGGGCCACAGAAATTCGTCTGAAATTGCGGTGTCCACTCGCTCTCTGCGCTTTCACTTGGAGCTACAATCCTGAGCTGTTGTTAATCGGCCATCTTGGATCTCTCCTTAATTTTTTTATTCTTGATGGACCTGTCTACAGATGAATCCAACTGTTTTTTTTATTATAACAAGGAGAATTTCAACAAGAAGGGAAAACGTCTATCAGTATAAGGAAGAGAATGAGAATTGACAGAAATTAAATAAATTTTTAAATTTCTATTTACTGAAACTAAGGGAATGTGATTGATAGTGAGCACAAAGGAAATGACATCAGGATGTAAGAATTTTCTGTTTCATGGTAGAAGCACTGTGGACCCTACATTTAAATCTCTCTATTCTCAAGTTAGGCATTGGTTTTTGAGTATCACAATTCTGTTGGTAAATGAGATTTACTGGTGCATTTAGAAACATTACAAAGCTTTATTTTACACTAGCTAGGTAAGCTGTTGTGTCTTCCCTTTCTCATTCTGTTGACCCTAGCGCCAGAGTATTAGGGAATATATGGTAATAGGAAATATTGCTTCCCCACCAAAAAAATCACAGAAGAATATGAATTCTTTTTTTTTTTTTTTGAGGCAGAATCTCTCTCTGTTGCCCAGCTGGTGCAATCTTGGCACACTGCAACCTCCACCTCCCAGGTTCAAGCGATTCTCCTGAATATTTTTGAGATTTGTTCTAAGCCTCTAAAATACAAACACAAACCCCTAATGAAATAATGAATAGAGGTCATCATATTCAATGGTTGCTAACATCACAGGGGCAATAGAAAATCATGTAACTCCTACTGGAAGTTTACAATACCACCTATAAAGTTATTTTTTTGTCAAAAAATTAAAGTTAGATTACGCTTCTAGTTACAACTGCCAGTTTATAGTGAATAAACAAGAAAGAGAAATATATAAAAAAGTACCACAGAAATTTCATCGCCAAAATTCAGAATATGAGAAACTCTGAGGACAAACAGTCTGGTGTCATTGACAAATGAATTGCAAGGAAAAGAAGGGGACAGCTGTAGATGAGAGACTTAAAATAAATATGAAACAAAAACAGTATGTGAAGCTCCTTATTTAGAAACTGATTTGAAGCAACTAATTTTTAAAAACTTGATAAAATGTGGAACTCTGAATATGAGTGGTTGTTTAATGATATTAAAAAATTATCCGTTGTTCTTGTGATGATAGTATTGAGATTATATATTTTAAAGTTCTTACCTTTTATAGAGAATGGATGACATTTATTATAATAACTGGAGCCATAGATTGTCACTTTATTTAAAAAGACAAATATCATAATCATGAGGAAAAACAGATTACAATCCTTATAAAAATAGATTACAATCCTTATTATGTAATCTATGTACACATTAGCTATGTTCCATATGATCACAGGATTTTCCTAAAACTGTATCTGTCTGCTTTAAGCATACTTGTGTTTGTTGAGAATGGAAAGGCTTGTTTGAGTCTCTGGGATGACATTTTATTAAGATCGCTGAGTTCTGTAGGAAAATAAAAAAGACAGTTTTAAAATTGGCTAGATTCACTGTTTACAATCATACACTGTGAAAGTGCAAGAAATCAGGCAACACTGTTTCCTAGCTTTTTTCAGATATATAATTATGGATTTAGAAAGTTGTTTGTTTGTTTGTTTGTTTGTTTTTGAGACTGAGTCTCACTCTGTTGCCTAGGCTGGAGTGCAGTAGCTCGATACTGGCTCATTGCAACCTCTATATCCCAGGTTCAAGAGAATTCTCTTTCCTCAGCCTCCCCAGTAGCTGGGACTACCGGCATGCACCACCATGCCCAGCTAATTTTTGTATTATTATTATTTTTTTTAGTAGAGATGAGGTTTCACCATGTTGGCCAGGCTGGTCTCATACTCCTGATCTCAGGTGATCTGCCTGCCTCAGCCTCTCAAAGTACTGGGATTACAGGAGTGAGCCACTGCACCTGGCCTACAAAGGGTTTTTAATCCATAAAGAAAATCACTAAAGTGCCTTTCTTTCTTCAAAGCAATATTATTTCCAAGCATATTAATTTGTTAGAAAACTTTCCCATAGGAAATATTGTCAGTTACCTGTACGGTAACAACTTATGTTCCGTATTCAAAATTCTCTACATGGATATAAATCACGCTCATGTGCTCTCAGCAGAAGGCACTAGATAAACATACATAGTAGTTGGGTTCCTTTATACAAATGTAGGATAAGAAATACTTTCTTAACATTTTTCCATGGCCAAGACTTCCCATTAAAGTGAGAACAAGAATGGAAGAGACATTTTGTGTACAGAAAAATTGTCATTAAAAAAATACTGGTAATCTTGAAGGCATAGACAATGGGCATGTCATAAAATTATCAATTATAACTGGCATTGAGGAGCTGCCCTTCCAAAACTAAATGGAGCCTTATCTGTTATGGATGTAGAACTAGATCACTCCCTTTTCAAATACAGTGGAATCGTCCTGTGCCTATGTATGTATACAAAGGATCTTATGGATTGCGTGATAATCATCTGCCTTATTTGATTGCATTAATGCATCATGCTAAACATTCAGCACAGGTTAACAATTTCAGATTTGTTTCTTCTTCAACAACTCAATGCTCTAAATTTTACTATGTCTTTAATAAGGCCTTCCCAAATAAAAAAATAATCATTTGGAGCTTTTCCTCTGCTCTCTAGCACACATTTATACCAGGAGGAAGATGGAATGAATATGCAGTATTAAGTTGATGTAAATTTTGTGAACAGTGATTTGGTATTATGCCAAAGAGAAAACAGCCTCACTTAAATTCGATTAAATTGGATGGCTAAAAGTAAATAAGTGAAAACACCAGAAATTATTTTTCTCACGCTCTCTTGATGCAATGAAGGGACTGTGACACTATGGTATATGGAGTTGTTGGTGTTATGTACAACATATTTTGACTATTTGAATAAATGTTAAAACTTTAATCAATCTCTACCTTAATAGTGACTGGTTATCTGTAAATACAGAATAGCTACAGATTGTATTTTTGTGTGAGTTTTTGTCCTTTTAGTGATTTTTTAAAATGAGAGATGGAATTAACATTGAAAATGGAATTTTTTTTTTCTAACGTAATCAATTGTTACTTGACAGTTTGATTGATTGATTGATTGAGATGGAGTTTTGCTGTCATCCAGGCTGGGGTACAGTGGTGCGATCTTGGCTCACTACAACTTTTGCCTCATGAGTTCAAGTAATTCTCCTGCCTCAGCATCCCTAGTAGTTGGGATTACAGGTGCATACCACCAAGCCTGGCTATTGTACTTTTAGTAAAGATGGGGTTTTTATGGTATTTTTAGTAGAGATGGGGTTTCACTATGTTGACCAGGCTGGTCTCGAACTCCTGACCTCAGGTGATCTGCCAACCTCAGCCTCCCAAAGTGCTGGGATCACAGGCTTGAGCCACCACACCTGGCCTTATTTATTTTGGGGGGCAGAATCTTGCTTTGTCACCCAGGCTGGAGGGCAGTGGTGCATTCTTGGCTCACTAAAACCTCTGCCTCCTGGGTTCAAGAGATTCTCCCACCTCAGTCTCCTGAGTAGCTGGGACTACAGGCACATGCCATCATGCCCAGCTAAGTTTTATAGTTTTAGTAGAGACTGCATTTCACTATGTTGTCCAGGTTGGTCTCAAACTCCTGACCTCAAGACATCCTCCTGCCTTAGTCTCCCAAAATGCTGGGATTACATGCGTGAGCCACCACACCTGGTCAAAAATAAATTTAAATAGCCCCTCTATGTTGCTAGAAAAGTTCTTGTAGAAATCCTTTTAGAAATATACACTATAATACCTATGAATGAAATGATAAGAAGTCTGAATTTGATTCAAAATAATTTGGTCCTGAGAAGATAGCATTTAAATGAAGCAAGATTGGCTGAGAGGTGAAGATGGATGCAACTTGGTGATGCACCTGGTGATGGGTGTTCATGGTACTCTTTTCTGACATTTATGTTTTGAATATTCTGAAATCAAAAGTAAACAAGACAATTTAAAAAAATACAGAGAGAGAGAGAGAGCGAGAGAGAGAGAGAAACTCCTTGTAAGAAGTCAGATTTTATTCTGACAGTTTCAAGCCTTGACCTGAAGTGCTCTTCCCCTGAAGCCTTTTGTGGTTTGCTCACAGGGGATGATCTGGCCTTTATTTGTATGCACGTAGTGCTCTGGGCTTCCTTCTCTTGTTTTTGACATTGTGTTATAATTGCTTAGTCACCTGTGGAGTGGAATAATATTTTCAAAAGAATCTTTTGTTTCCCATATTTCTTCTTATTCCTTGGCCTTTGCCCCATTCAACCAGCTAAGCATTTTTGTTCATTGCTGTCGGGGAGTGGTGATGGAGTAGGCAGGGACTGATAGAGGAGTTGATTCTGTTTATTTATATAGAAGTTGATTTTCAACCTTTGAGTTCCAAAGCCTGGGCATCCTGATAATAGGAAGAAACCATGTGGAATAATCGATTTGGTACAAGTTGTCAGGAATTAGAGAAGGGCCCATTTGTAACCAGAATTCCCTGGGCTGGAGTAAGGGGAAGAAAGGGGAGAGGGAGAGAACATAGCCTAGTGCATGACAAAAATAGGTAGTGTCTAGAGAGAGCCCAGGTCTGGAGGGTTCACACAGATAGGTCCAGAGCCAGCCTCCAGAGAGAGCTTGGCCCCACCTGCTCATCCTCTCGAGTGAGTGCTGCTTGGCATCAGCACCACGGACCCGGGTGTGAATAGTTAGCAGTCACAGACAGTCCTGTCCCCATTCCAGTGTGGCTTGAACATCACCTTAGCTGTCCTTCTCAGTGCTAGGGTCTTGTATTGTGGAGGAAGGGTGGAGATGGAGAAGAATATAAGCTGGTGGGAGGGAGAGATAAGTGGGACCTGGGATGGCAGGAGAGACCTGAGCTCTGAACAAATTGAGGGATACAGAGAAGAACTGACAAGGGCTACAATATCACTGTTCTTATTGATAAACTCAGGGTTGGAGATGTAGAATAAAATGGGTTTACAGAACCCCAGATGGGAGGGCCAGATGCACCTCTTTGTCCCACTGCCAGTGCTGGATGAAGGGTGGGCTCTCCCTCTGGGGTTGGTGGAGTGTCCAGTGAGGTTTTCAGCAGCTCACCCTACTCATCCTGGTAATCGGGTTTGCTACCAAGAGGAAAAAGGGAGGACATGACATGAGAATGCCTGGTTTGTTCTTCCCAATTTTATCAGCTAGAGAAGTGACCGTGTTGGCTCCTGTGATGAGAGTGGGCTGGACAGCCAGCAGTGTTAACACTGGTAGTGCTTTTCTCGACACGAAAGAACACACTAGGAATGGGAAAGAGACTCTCCCCTCTAACAGTCTGTAGCCAGCACGCCATTTGTTGCTTATCTGGCAGAATGATACCCATCTGTACAAGACTTGGAGCAATACCCCATTAACTGACCCAAGTGAAACAACTACCATCCCCAAATCCCAGGACTCTTGGAAGTGCTGCAGTAGAGACTGTGAGCATTAACTCCCAAAGGGGCAGTGGTGGTTATAGATGAAACTTTAAATTATCCTACTTACCCATACAAGTGGTGAAATAAGTGGTGAAATACATTTCTATCACATATCTTTTTTGTCTTTACCACAAATATATAAACATTGTTTGAGGGCAAAGATGAGGCTTTATTCAAGGCTGTATTTGTGTCAGTCAAAGAGTAGAGACTCAACAAATATTTACTGAACTGAATTGTAGTAACATTATAATGTCATATCATTTTATTAATGATATTTTAATCAATCAATCAGATAACCTGATTGCTGAGATCAATCCTTTTCTTATGGATTAATCCCATAATTATAACCTCACATATATTCAGTTATAGATTGCCATGTATTACCTAATTTTGACAGTAAATCTTGAAAACAGTTACTCTCTTGCAGTGTTAAAAATGACGTCATTCTCTTAAGTAGTTAAGGCTGTAAATTTATGAGTATTTTTTCCCTTTCATGCCCTAGTTATGGAAATTGATTTAAGTGCTCTAACCATATTTCTAATTCAATGTATTATGAGCCAATAAATCAGTCCTTAACTACTCATGTCACTTTTACAATAGACAGACAATTTATCAGCTTAATGAAAGAATATTGTGCTCAACTATGAAAATGTATAGGATTCTAATTTCTAAAGTATAGCTTCGATTTCTCTTCAAGTTATACAAGTTCTCATGTATATATTTTGTCTTGTTTTAGACATTTATCCATTGTTGGCTGCTCACATACATACCCCTTTTTACCTCTACCCTGATTACATTTAGTAGAGTTACTTTTCCCTCTCATGTGCAGTCTCGGTGGGCTGGTAAAATCTACGTATTTGTTTTTCTATTCTGAACTGTAAAGGGAGGCTCCTTCCTTAAGATCCTCTTTTTTTTATCACCCAAGAACAACCAAGAGGCACATGATATTATTAGTTTTGTGTGACTTTAAGTTTTGAGTAGAATTATGCAAGGTTGGAAGTAAATTGTTGGGAACTACTTCATGCCAACCGCAGCACCTGGACAAGGCTGACCGCAGTTCCTGCTACAAAGACCCTCTAAAGTCACCTGGTTCTATTTGTTTTCTTTCCAATTTGTGGCTCCTCTATAATCTCCCAATTAATCCCTCCATTTGTGTTTCCATTTGGCAAGACGGTTTCTGTTGCTTGCTACCCTAGAACCTTAACAGCTTTCTAACATGAAATGAAAGAAACCCTGTGATAAGAGGCATCGGACATGAATTATAGTTGTAGCTTTACAGTTAACTTGCTTTGAGATCCAGTAGCAATCCCCTATCCTTCCAGACTTTAATTTCCTCATCTATAATGCTAATAGCCAAGGTAACCTTGAAGCTTCAGTTTTTAAAGCTATAATTTTATGACTTGTGTGGCTATTAATTAAGAACCACTAAGAGGACATAGTGATTAAATTATAGTGGCTACATGACCAATGCTGTGGTTAACTTAAGAACTTTTATAGAAGTTTTACTCAATGTTTTAACACACAGGAGTATTCCTGATCTGGTAATCCTTGACTCAGCATTTAGTTTGTTGGTTGTCTGTTGGGTGGGGTGACCAGATACTGGAACAGATTCCTACAGCAGAGAAAGTAAAGGGGCATGTGATTACCTGTTCTTGGAAAGCATTACCTCAATTCATTGGGGTGTTTATGACAGAGCTAGCCTCAAAGATGATTGATGGGATTCGCTTTAGCTCCAGACAGTAAGAAATGCTGACACATTACATTAACATTAAAATAAAATCTAGTCAGCAAACATTTACGGTAGGTAAGGCACCCTGCCTTTGTGAGGGCTCACCTTTGTTGTAAATTTCAGAATCTCATACACAATGTCTAATTTGGAAGTGGTTGTCACCAAATGTTTCCTAATATTTCTAGGCTTTTCTTTGGTTCTGGTATCATCAAAATTGGGCTATTCCAATGTAGATTAGTACTTTTAGTGACCCATGGATGGTACAAACACCAGCTGCTGACTGTTTCACATTTGAACTAGACTTCATGGTTATTACACTTGGCCTGTATTTCACAGCAGTATATAATACTATAAAAACACAGCATTTAAAGGATGTTTGACAATTACCCACGTACTTCTAATGATTTCTAAAATTAATTTGGATACTATAAAGTACCTGTAAAATGTACTTTGAGATCACCCTGAATGACTGGTATGCTGTTTGCTTGACTACCAAAGTCAAAGCATATACAGTTCACTTGGCCTTGTGTGACTGCTTACTTGGCTTAGAGTCTCATCTGAGGCATTTACTTCCAGAAGCAGATGATTTTGACTTCTCAGATTCCTGCAATGACTCTCCATCTCATTAAAATAAAAATCAGTAGTTGCAGAGTAAGCTGATAAGACCGTCCCATGATTTGGTCCTGTTACTTCTCTTGCTTTCACTCCTACCATCTTCCCTTGTTCACCCCACTCTAGCCACACTGGCCATCTTGCTGTACTTTCTCAGAGATCTTGACCCGCTTCAGTAAAGAGCCCTCCAGCACCCTCAGAAACAGGTGAAGGAGCTCTTCACTGCCGCTAGAGACCACCATCAAGACACTCCTGCCACCAGCACTGTGTTCTGTTGCTGTGAGAATCAGAGGGTCTCATAGTGCTAACAGGTCTCATGGCTGCCAGAGTTTTGATTGCTAGAGTCTGATGTGCCAGTTGTCTACTGCTCATCAAAGCCTACTCTGTACCATTTTGCTGTATAGAAGCAGGACACTACTCTACTGGTGCTATCCCCACAGGGCAGAATGCAACACCACAGCCCATCGATAATAGTATCTAACATTTGCTTAGTAGTTACTGTATGCCAAAAATGATAATCATTTAATACACATAATAACTTTGCTAGGTGGGCACTATTATTATCCATATTTTACGGATGGCCAAAAGAGAGCCTTTGAAAGAGTTAACAGTGTTGCCTAATGTCACATAGGTAACAAGGATAGAGGCTGGGTTCCAACAGAGGTATTATAATTTTAGAAACTATGAATTTAGTGACTCCAGAATCAAAACGTTTAGCCTCACCACTATATTTGGTTAAAGTGGGAAGTAACCTATTCTCCCACCTTTTTGTCACTTTAAGCTCAATGTATTCATGTTGTTTTCACTTAAAAAATATAACTAGGCTGGGCGTGGTGGCTCACACCTGTAATTCCAGCACTTTGGGAGGCTGAGGCGGGTGGATTACCTGAAGTCTAGAATTTGAGACCAGCCTGGTCAATATAGTAAAACCCCATCTCTACTAAAAATATAAAAAATTAGCCAGTCGTGGTGGTGGGTGCCTGTAATCCCAGCTACTTGGGAGGCTGAGGCAGGAGAATCACTTGAACTCAGTGGGCAGAGGTTGCAGTGAGCCGAGATTGTGCCATTGCACTCCAGCCTGGGCAAAAAGAGTGAAACTCTGTCTCAAAAAAATAAATAAATAAAATAAAAATAAAAATAAAAAATGTAAGTATACTTTAGTGCAGTTTTTGCTCATTGCACCAGGGGACAAATCCGAGAGTCAGGCTTTGTGCTAAAAATCAAAATCAGAACAAACTTGAGACCACCTGGAACGTTATGATTGGTTCTGACATACTCCTACAACTTTTAGCAGAATGCGGGAAAGCTTGTCTGTATGATCTGAATTAAAACAATGATGAGGGTGATGATTATTTTTGAGATGACACAGGATTAACTTGGCAAAAAGTAAGGAACCAGCAACCCAGGCCCTCTGCTTCAGCCATTCTTATTTAAAGGCACCTCTACTTCTTTCATTTTATTCATTTTACATTTTGGACATCCTGGTGTGATTTATTTTAAAGAACGATTCTGGTGCTTAAAATAAAGCAAAAGAAAAAGAGGAAAATCCCCAATCCAGAATCACTACTGATGTTTCTTCCTCTTCTCTTTTTTTGGTTGGATATACTGGGATCTGTTAAGCAGCGTTAATTCAGGGTATGGACTCACAGGGATTTGTCAACAAGGAAAGTATATTTTGACAAGGACCAACATGGAGGCCCTGTTTCCTTGGCTGTCTGGACACAGGGGTTGACTTCCTGGCAAGGATGCCTTTGAAATGTTTTTTCAGGTTTCTCTTTTGAAGTACAAGGATAAACAAGTCCTCCTTTAAGTTCTTTCTATTGTCTTTGATGGTTTTTCTTTTCTCTGTGGATAAAAATAAAAAATTTAAAGAAAATATCAGCTATTTCTGATATGAGTAGTTTCAAAAGCTCAAATGGCTCCACAGAGAGCAATTGTGTGTGTATTGGGGCCACATGAAATTCTGATTCGCCAAAGGGATTGTGGCTCAGTCTGAAGCTTTGCCAGGACTTGTACATCTGGGGTGGTAGAGGGGTGAGAAATTCTGCTATAACAGCTGCTGTGCTTTCAACACTGTGAGAGCAACATCACCTTAGGATTCCCATAAGCCTTCTCTCCCACTCCGACTTTAGCTGTAGAAACTGCATTTAAAGAGGAAAAAGTTATGTGCAGGTATAAAATTGAAATTATTTTACCACTTGGTTAGGTGCTTTCCAAATTGAGCATTTTTTGAATCCAGAATAAAATGTCACTACATATACAAGTGTAAATACCTATTTACATTTAGAAATAACCAGCTCAACAGATGCGTGTAAATGTGGCATAAAATGTAACATTAGAAGAAAGAAATCTCAGCATAGTTCAGGCCATAAAATACTGGAGAAAGTTTTCTTACATTTCATCTGTTAAAGCAGTAACAGAAAAACATTCTCATATTCTGTTCCCATGGTCAAGTTGTCTTGCACAGCATGTAGTTATTGAAATGATCTTTTTATGGTTCTGAGTTGATATCTCATAATGATTGACCTGCCAGTTTCTTCACTTTTTTGCAAAATCATTCTGTTCTGCAGCCTGTTATCTTTCAAAGAGGTGGAAAATGAATTTCTCAGTGCCTGGCTCAGTAATGACCCATGGTAAACTCCAGAAATGTTTGCTGAATATGTAAACAAATGTAGGCATTTCACAGTTCATCGAAAATGAGCACATTGAAACATTTATTTGAAGTCCATTACTTCAGCACTTTTGAAATAGAATTCTATTTTCTGACTTGGGAACTCTGAAACTCTGGATAAATATGTAAATTCTCACACTTTATACACTTTATGATTCTATTCAATTTATGGAAGAACCAACAGGTTATTTAGTACAAAGCTTATTTATTTGTTTATTATTATTTAAATTTTTTGTAAGTTATTGGGGTACAGGTGATATTTGGTTACATGAGTAAGTTCTTTGGTGATGGTTTGCATGATTTTGGTGTACCCATCACCCAAGAAGTATACACTGAACCCTATTTGTAGTCTTTTATTCCTTGCCCCCCTCCTGCCCTTCCTTCTAAGTCCCCAAAGTCCACTGTATCATTCTTATGCCTTTCATCCTCATATCTTAGCTCCCACTTATAAGTGAGAACATACGATGTTTGGTTTTCCATTCCCAAGTTACTTCACTTAGAATAATAGTCTCCAATCTCATTCAAGTCACTGCAAATGCTGTTAATCATTCCTTTTTTTTATGGCTGAGTAGTAGTCCATCATATATATATACCACAGTTTCTATACACACACACACATATGTATACATGTATATATGTATATAAATTTTATTGCACTTTAGGTTCTGGGGCACATTTGCAGAACATGCAGGATTGTTGCATAGGTACATACATGGCAATATGGTTTGCTGCCTCCATCCCCTCATCACCTATATCTGGCATTTCTCCCCACGTTATCCCTCCCCAACCTCCCTGCCTCCCCACTGTCCCTCCCCTATTCCCCCCCAACAGACCCCAGTGTGTGATGCTCCCCTCCCTGTGTCCATGTGTTCTCATTGTTCAATACCTGCCTATGAGTGAGAACATGCAGTGTCTGTTTTTCTGTTCTTGTGTCAGTTTGCTGAGAATGATGGTTTCCAGATTCATCCATGTCCCCTACAAAGGACACGAACTCATTGCTTTTTATGGCTGCATAGTATTCCTTGTATACCACAGTTTCTCTATCCACTCATTGATTGATGGGCATTTGGGTTGGTTCCATGATTTTGCAATTGCAACTGTGCTTCTATAAACATTCATGTACAAGTTTCTTTTTCGTATAATGACTTCTTTTGCCTTGGGTGGATACCCATTAGTGGAATTGCTGGATCAAATGGTAGTTCTACTTTTAGTTCTTTAAGGACTCTCCACACTGTTTTCCATAGTGGTTGGACTAGTTTGCATTCCCACCAGCCATGTAAAAGTGTTCACTAATCACCGCATACATGCCAACATCTATTGTGTTTTGATTTTTTTGATTATGACCATTCTTGTAGGCTTAAGGTGGTATCACATTGTGGTTTTGATTTGCATTTCCCTGATTGTTAGTAATGTGAGCATTTTTTCATATATTTGTTAGCCATTTATATATCTTCTTTTGCGAATTGTCTGTTCATGTCATTGGCCCACTTTTTGATGGGTTGTCTGTTTTTTTCTTACTGATTTGTTTGAGTTCATTGTAGATTATGGATATTAGTCCTTTGTTAGATATATAGATTGTCAACATTTTCTCCCACTCTGTGGGTTGTTTATTTATTCTGCTGACTATTCATTTTGCCATGCAAAAGCTCTTTAGTTTAATTAAGTCTCAACTATTTATCTTTGTTTTTATTACATTTGCTTTGGGTTCATGGTCATGAAATCCTTGCCTAAGCCAGTGTCTAGCAGGATTTTTCCAGTGTGATCATGTAGGATATTTATAGTTTTAGGTCTTAGATTTAGTCCTTAATCTATCTTGAGTTGCTTTTTATATAAGGGGGAGATGACGATACAGTTTCATTCTCCTACATGTGGCTAGCTAATTATCTCAGGACCATTTGTTGAAAAAGGTGTCCTTTCCCCACTTTATGTTTTTGTTTGCTTTGTTGAAGATCAGCTGGCTGTATATATTTGGGTTTATTTCTGGGTTCTCTATTCTATTCCATTGGTGTGTGTGCCTATTTTTATACAAGTACTGTGCTGTTTTGGTGACTATGGCCTTATAGTATAGTTTGAAATCACGTAGTATGATGCCTCTAGATTTGTCCTTTTTGCTTAGTCTTGCTTTTGCTATGCAGGCTCTTTCTGGTTTCATATGAATTTTAGAATTGTTTTTTCTAATTCTGTGAAGAATGGTGGTGGTATTTTGATAGGAATTGTGTTGAATTTGTAGATTGCTTTTGGCAGTATGCTCATTTTCACAATATTGATCTACCCATCCATGAGCATGGGATGCATTTCCATTTGTGTCATCTGTGATTTCTTTCAGCAGTGCTTTGTAGTTTTCCTTGTAAAGGTCTTTCAACTCCTTTGTTATAAATATTCCTAAGTATTTTATTTTATTTTTTTGCAGCTATTGTAAAAGGGGTTGAGTTTTTGATTTGATTCTTTGCCTGGTTGCTGTTGGTGTATAGAAGAGATGCTTATTTGTGTACATTAATCTCATATCTGGAAACTTTGCTGAAATCTTTTATCAGTTTTAGGAGCTTTCTGGAGGGGTCTTTAGGGTTTTCAAGGTAAATGATCATATTGTGAACAAACACTGGCAGTTTGACTTCCTCTTTATTGATTTGCCCTTTATTTCTTTCTCTTATCTGATTGCTCTGGCTAGGACTTCCAGTACTATGTTGAAGAGGAGTGGTGAGAGTGGGCATCCTTGTCTTGTTCCAGTTCTTAGAGGGAATGATTTCAGCTTTTCCCTATTCAGTATTATGCTGGCTGCAGGCTTGTAATACATGGCTTTAATTTCATTGAGGTATGTCCCTTGTATGCCAGTTTTGCTGAGAGTTTTAATTGTAAAGGAATGCTGGATTTTGCTGAATGCTTTTTCTGTATCTACTGATATGATCATATGATTTTTGTTTTAAATTTTGTATATATGGTTCATCACATTTATTGACTTTTGTATGTTAAACCATCTCTGCATCCTTGGTATGGAACCCACTTGATCATGGTGGATTATTTTTTTGATATGTTGTTGGATTCAGTTAGCAAGTATTTTGTTAAAGATTTTAGTATCTATGTTCATCAAGGATATTGGTCTGTAGTTTTTCTTTTTTGAAAACTACAGACCAATATCCTCGATGAACATAGATGCTAAAATATATTAGGTAGTGCTGGCTTCACAGCATGAATTAGGGAGGGGTCCTTCTTTATCTTGTGGAATAATGTCAAAATGATTGGTGCCAATTCTTCTTTGAATGTCTGGTAGAATTCTGTTGTGAATCCAATTGGTCCTGGACTTTTTTGTTGGCAATTTTTTAACTACCATTTCAAGCTCACTGCTTGTTATTGGTCTGTTCAGGATACCTAATTCTTCCTGATTTAAGATAGGAGGGTTGTAGTTTTCCAGGAATTTATCTATCTCTTCTAGGTTTTCTAATTTATGTGTGTAAGGTGTTAATAGTAGCCTTGAATGATCTTTTGTATTTCAGTGGTGTCAGTTGTAATATCCCTGTTTCATTTCTTAATGAGGTTATTTGGATTTTCTTTCTCTTTTCTTTTCTTGGTTAATCTTACTAATGATCTATCAATTTTATGTATCTTTTCAAAGAACCAGCTTTTTGTTTCATTTATCTTTTGTATTTTTTTTTGTTTCAATTTCATTTAGTTCTGCTCTGATCTTGGTTATTTCTTTTCTTCTGCTGGGTTTCTGTTTGGTTTGTTTTTGTTTCTCCAGTTCCTTGAGGTACGACCTTGGAATATCAGTTTCCACTCTTTCAGTCTTTTTGATGTAGGCATTTAGAGCTATGAACTTTCTTCTAAGCACTGCCTTTGCTATATCCTAGAGGTTTTGATAGGTTGTGTCATTATTGTCATTCAGTTGGATGAATTTTTTACTTTTCATCTTGATTTTGTTTTTGACAGAATGCTCATTCAGGAGCACGTTATTTAATTTCCATGTATTTGCGTGATTTTGAAGGTTCCTTTTGGAGTTGATTTCCAGTTTTATTCCACTGTGGTCTCAGAGAGTGCTTGATATAATTTCAGTTTTCTTTAATTTGTTGAAGGCTCGTTTTATGGCCTATCATATGGTTTATCTTGGAGAAAGTTCCATGTGCTGTTGAATAGACTGTGTATTCTGCAGTTGTTTGATGAAATGTTCTATATATATCTGTTAAGTCCATTTGTTCCAAGGCACACTTTAAATCCATTGTTTCTTTGTTGGCTTTCTGTCTTAATGACCTCTCTAGTGCTGTCAGTGGGGTATTGAAGTTTCCCACTATTATTGTGTTGCTGTCTACCTCATTTCTTAGGACTATTAGTAATTATTTTATAAATTTGGGAGCTCCAGTGTTAGGTGCATATATGTTTAGGATTGTTATATTTTCCTGTTGGACAAGGCCTTTTACCATTATATAATGTCCATGTTTATCTCTTTTAACTGCTGTTGCTTTAAAGTTTGTTTTGTTTGATACAAGAATAGCTATCACTTTTGGTGTTCATTTGCATAAAATCCCTTTTTCCACCCCTTTACTTCAAATTTATGTGAGTCCTTATTTGTTAGGTGAGTTCCCCGAAGGCAGCAGATGGTTAGTTAGTTCTTATTCATTCTGCAGTTCTGTATCTTTTAAGTGGAGCGCTTAGGCCATTTACATTCAATGTTAGTATTGAGATGTGAGGTACCGTTGCATTCATCATGCTATTTGTTGACTGACTACCTTGTTTTGATTTTTTTTTTTTTTTTTTTGCTTTCTTGTATTTTTGTTTTACAGGTCCCATGTGATTTATGCTTTTAAGAGGTTCTATTTTGATAGGTTTCCATGGTTTGGTTCAAGATTTAGAGCTCCTTTTAGCAGTTTTTGTAGTAGTGGCTTGGCAGTGGTGAATTCTCTCAGCATTTGTTTGAAAACAACTGTATTTTTCCTTCATATGTGATGCTTAGTTTCACTGGATACAAAATTCTTGGCTGATAATTATTTTGTTTGAGGAGGCTGAAGATAGGGTCCAATCCCTTCTAGCTTGCAGGGCTTCTCCTGAGAAATCTGCTGTTAATCTAATAGGTTGTCCTTTATAGGTTACCTGGTGCTTATGTCTCACAGCTCTTAAGATTCTTTCTTTTGTTTTCACTTTAGATAACCTGATGACAATGTGCCTAGGCAATGATGTTTCTGTGATGAATTTCCCAGTTGTTCTTTGTGTTTCTTGTGTTTAGATGTCTAAGTCTCTAGCAAGGTCAAGGAAATTTTCTTCAGTTATTCCCCAAATTATGTTTTCCAAACTTTTAGGCTTCTCTTCTTCCTCAGCAACACTGATTTTCTTAGGTTTTGTCATTCAACATAATCCCAGACATCTTGGAGGCTTTGTTCATATTTCCTTATTCTTTTTTCTTTGTCTTTGTTGGATTGGGTTAATTCAAAGACCTTGTCTTTGAGCTCTGAATTTCTTTCTTCTACTTGCTTAATTCTATTGCTGAGACTTTCCAGAGCATTTTGCATTTCTGTGAATGTGTCCATTGTTTCTTGAAGTTTTGATTTTTTTTTTTCTTTATGCTATCTATTTCCTTGAATATTTCCCCCTTCACTTCTGGTATCGTTTTTTTGGATTTCCTTGCATTGGGCTTTGCCTTTCTCTGGTGCCTCCCTGATTAGCTTAATAACTAACCTCCTGAATTCTTTTCAGGTAAATCAGGGATTTCTTTTTGTTTTGGATCCATTGCTGCTGAACTAGTGTGATTTTTGCGGGGTGTTAAAAATACTTGTTTTGTTGTATTACCAGAGTTGGTTTTCTGGTTACTTCTCATTTGTGTAGCCCCCATCAGAGGGAAGGTCTAGGACTGAAGGCTGTTGTTCACATTCTTTTGCCCCAAAGGGTGTTCCCTTGATGTAGTACTTTCCACCTTTTCCTATGGATGTGGCTTCCTATGAGGCAAGCTGCAGTTACTGTTATCTCTTTTCTGGGTCTACTCACCTAGCAAGTCTACCTAGCTCTGAGCTGGTACTGGGGGTTGTCTGCACAGAACCCTATGATGTGAACCGTCTACAGGTCTCTCAGCCATGGATACCAGCACAGTTTTTGGGTAGTCTCTCAGGTCCTGCAGGAGAAGTCTTCTTCCTTCAGAGGGTCTGTGGGTCTTCTCAGAATCAGTATAAAGCTCTTGAAGTTCAAACTGAGATATAAAGCTAAAATAGGTCAATGCAAACATGCAGTATCTAACTTATATGATTTTTCATTTTTGTGTATTTTGAAGTGTGTAGTAGCATTTACTTTTGCTTTAGGTTAACCCTTTAGAGCCTTCAGTTGCTCCAGTGGGAGACAGAATCATTCCCCCAGCTTTCTGAAGGAATGACCACTTAGAAATAGGAGCCAAGAGGAGAATCTATCTTCCCTCTGAATGTTTACTGTTTTGAATACAGATTTCCAAGATATTATGTGTCTGGAGAGGACCAGAGTACTGTAATTATTTTTGACTTGAAAATATGTCAATGATAAAATAAGAGTCAACACATAGAATTGAAGTTCATAGAGCAGGCACACAACATTTTCATATAAAGTGATCCATCCCCCAAACGAATATTAGGTTATGCTATTTTTACTTAACATACTATAAACAGATATTATACTTCATCAGTGTTAGAATATTAACCTCAGAAGGGACCTTAAAAGTCTAGCCAATGCATGAATTTTCAGAATTGATATCCAATCTCTCTATAAGGCTCTGTAACTTCATCTCCTCATGACATGGCCAACGTAATTTAGGATTGGCCTAAATTCGATTAGTTGAATAGGTCTTTCTTATAAGGAGTTGAAATTCCTTTCTGTATTTTTGGATAGATGCTAGTTTGCATTGGTACATTTTGTAGGGATCCAAGGGATGAGCTGTGACTTGTGGGTGAAATTTACCTGGAGGCTGATCATTATTATTATTTAAAACAAATTTCCACTGGTGAAAACTATCTTGGCATATAGAGTAGACTGCTTCAGGGTGGTGGTGGTAGTGAATTACCCATTACTGAAAGAAAGGGTTTGAGTTAGGTCGAATAATCAATGGACCAAGAATACTGCTCAGGAGATTCAAGTATCTAAATAAAAATTGGGATAGGTAACATTTAAATGATTCATTTAATCCCAAGACTTTATTATAGACTTCTTTAGATGCCTCTTCAGGAATCCATATGTGTACACCAAACTGCCTCCTTGCCATCTCCATAGATATCTGAATATCATTTCAAATACAACATATCTGACATTATACTATTGATTTATTTTTTCAATTCTGCTTATCCAACTATCTTCCTCAATTTTCATGTGAGTAAATGGCTCCTCTACATAGCCATCAAGATGATTCTTTAAAAACTCTCCTATCCCTTCTCATCTTACCTCCTGTTCACTTTACCTAGAGTGTAACTCTCTTCCTTCATATATTTACATGAGTAACCCTTCCTATCCTCTGCCTCTGCTCAAATATCACCACTTTTGAAATGTTCTTCTGGACCACAATATCTGATGTAGCACTGCCTGGCACTCCTCTTTATTATTCTTTATCTCTCCTTCTTACTCTATTTTTCCATGGTAAATTGACATCACCATCTAATATTTATTTACTTGTTTAATTGATTATTGTCTGTCTCCCCAGTTAGAATTTAAGCTTCTTTGGGAAAGGAATTTTGTTATATTCATGGCTATATCCTCAGTGCTAAGAACCATTCCTGGCCAATATTAGTTGTTCAATAAATATATGTTGAAATGGTGTTAATGGATAATAATAGAGATTTAATGTAAACAAGAAAACAAAGAGTAAAAATATAGTATAAGCTAGCATATACGGGAAAAGAAAGGAATGGTTCTTATTAAGTTTTCATAGCAAAGCAAAATAACTTAAGGGTTTTGATGCATGCTCACAGAATCTTCCTTCCAAACCAGCCATCTTCCTATGAGCCTTGCATGGTCATTAGTGCATATGTTCACTCTTGGCTTTTATTTCAAGAGGAATGGAGATATTGTAAATCTCATCAGCACTGATTGTAATCAGTTTCTGTAAAGAGTACAGATCCCCAGACATAGCAGATAGCAGAGTTGGCTGACACTGGTAGATGGCCAGGAGTGAGAAGTAATCATTGGTTTTATCCCTAAATCAATTTTATAGGTGGAAGACAAATCTGTCTTTGTTATCTACAGGGAAATCTTTATTTGCCCCTTCCACAGATATAGTCTTCCTAATTCCAAATCCTCTGGGTCTAGGCTTTCTAACCTGTGCAAATTATTAAGTTTCAGGTCTTTGTTTAAGCATAACAAACCTCCTATCTCAATTAAACTTAGATGGGATGACAATCACTTTCAATTTTGCCACAAAAATGTAATTAATTACTTCTCTTTTTTGCTTTAATAAAATAACCTTGTTCTAGATAATAATATGTAATGATTGGTACATTTTTCTAAAATTAATGTTACTGTATTTACATAAATTTTTCAGTTTCTATTAATAACAGGAAAATCATTATTCTCTGAGTATATACATTTTAAATCTTTCCTATGCAACAATTTTTTTTTTTTTTTGAGAAAGAGTTTTGTTCTTTCACCCAGGCTGGAGTGCAATGGCATGATCTTGGCTCACTGTAACCTCCACCTCCCAGGTTCAAGTGGTGCTCTTGCCTCACCCTCCCAAGTAACTGGGATTACAGGCCTTCACCACCACACCCAGCAAATTTTGTATTTTTAGTAGAGATGGGATTTGACCATGTTAGTCAGGCTGGTCTCAAACTCCTGACTTCAGGTTATCCACCCACCTGGGACTCCCAAAGTGCTGGGATTATAGGTATAAGCCACTGCACCCAGCCCACAACAAGAGTTTTAAATGCTAGTGGGGAAAGCAATGAATTTTTATTTTTCTTAAAACTCAAATACATCATCTTATAATTATTATATCACAGAATTTAAATTTGTTGAGAACAAATTTTGTGGGGATTATTTATTTCAGCTCTGGAAGAATTCTATTTTAATGAGAAATGTATCAAAGAAAATAAAGAAAAATGTCTCTAGATTCTTCAAGGAGTGAAGTTGTTTTCTGAATAAGTCATACTTAGTGTTATACATTAAATGAGAAGAAGGATGCTGTCAATCTATGGTCTATTCTGGAACAGTTTAGCAACTTGTGAAGTATCAGACTCTGGCCCAATATCCTCACTTCTATGCATTTTCCTTATGGAGATAATTATATAAGCATTAAAAGACATAAGTACATGAATGTTTCTTATAAATCTGTTTTTAATATGGAAAACTTGGAAACATTCCAAATATTCATCAGTAGGTGATTGATTAAGTAAATTACTGCACATACAAATAATACAATTCTCAAGTCATTAAACTTGATGTAGCTCAATATTTATTGACATGAAGTGATATTTGTGACATACTGTTGAGTGAAAAAAACAAGTGAAACATGTCTAAGTATGGTTCCATTTATGTAAAATTATATCCTTCTCTTTAGAAAGACACTCATTTAAATTTTTTTTTTAATGGTTAATGGGGGGAATGGAATTGTGATAATTTTTTTTCTTAAGCTTTTTTGGTTTTTACAATTCTATTATATATATGTATAATTTTAATAAAAACAATGAATTTATAGGCAAATTTCTTAGAATGAACTAAAATCCATTTGGAAGCATACTGCTTGGACCTATTTATGGAAGAAAATCTAACTGAAGTCAATTTAGAATCAGTTTTTTTAATGTAAGAAGAATATTGGAAATAATATTATATGAAGATTTCTTCATGAAAATAAAATTTTAAAAGGAATTTTAAAGATAATATAAGCAGCACAACCTAAAATGTCATGTTTCCTAGCTTCATTGAGGTATAATTGAAGATGAAAATTATATATCTTTGAGGTATATAACATGCTGTTTTGATATAGGATACACTGGAAAATGTTTACCACAATCAACCTAACATATCCACCACCTTACCTAGTTACCGTTTCTTTTTTCTGGTGAGAACACTCGAGAACTACTGTTTTGGCAAATTTCAAGTATACAATAAATTATTGTTAGCTGTAGTTATCATGGTACACATTGAGCTGGCAGAAATTACTCATCCTATAACTGAAACTTTCTATCCATCAACATCTTCCTTTACCCTACTCTCCTGCCTCAAGCCCCTGGTAATCTCCATTCTACTCTCTGTTACTATGAAATTGACTTTATTTGCCATTCTTTGTCTGGCTTATTTCATTTAGCATAATGTTCTTCAAGTTCAACCATGTCACAAATGACATTTCTTTCATTTTAAGATTGAATAATATTTCATTATATATATTCATATATAATGTTCATATATATATTATATATATATGTATATTATATATATATATCTCCTTTTCTTTCCATTTATCTCTCAATGGACGATTAGGTTGTTTCCATATCTTGGCTACTGTGAATAATGCTGCAATGGACATGGGAGTGCTAGTATCTCTTTATGGTAGCAATTTTATTTCTTTTGGATATATACCCAGAAGTGGGATTTCTAGGTCATATAGTAGTTCTATTTTTAATTTATTGTGAAGCTACCATACTACTTCCTATAATGGCTATTCCAATTTATATTCCCACCAATGGTTTATAAAGGTTTGCTTTATTCTTCACATCCTGACCAATACTTGTTCTCCTTTAACTTCTTTGATAATAACCATCCTAACTAGTGTGAAGTAATACCTCATTGTGGTTTTGATTTGCATTTCTTTGATAATTAGTAATGTTCATATATTTGTTGGACATTTTTATGTCTTCTTTGGAAAAATGTCTGTTAAGATTTTTTGCTTATTTTTAATCAAGTTACTTGGCTTCTTTCTTTCTTTCTTTTTTGCTATTGAACTGTAGGAGTTTCTTGTATATTTTTAAATATAAGATGATATTATATTTTATATACTTTTTTTGTATTTTGGACCTTAACCCCTTAACAGATATGTGCCTTGCAAATATTTTATCCCATTCTGTGGGTTGTCTTTTCCTTTTTTTTGAATGCTTTCTTTGCTGTGCAGAAACTTTTAAGTTTGATGTAGTCCAACTTTTAAATTTTTATTTCATTGCCTGTACTTTGATGTCAAATCCAAAAAAAAATCATTGTGAAGACCAATGTGATAAAGCTTTTTCCTTATGTTTTCTTCTAGGAGTTTTAAAGTCTCAGGTCTTACACATAAGGTCTTACATAAGTCTTTAATCCATCTTGAATTAATTTTTGTACATGTTGTAAGATATGGGTTCAATTTCATTCTTTTGCTTGTTATATTCCATTTTCTCTACACCATTTGTTGAAGAGATTGTCCTTTCTCTATTGTTTATTCTTGAAGTCTTTGTCAAAAATTAGTTGACAATATATGTGTGAGTTTATTATGGGGCTCCCTATTTTGTTCCATTGGTCTGTCTGTTTCTATGCCAGTATCATACTGTTTTGATTACTATAGCTTTGTAATATAACTTGAAATCAAGAATTGTGATTCTTCCAGCTTTCCTCTTTTTGCTCAAGATTGCTTTAGCTATTTGGAGTCCTTAGTGGTTCCTTATGAATTTTAGGATTGTTTTTCTGTTTCTGTGAAAAGTGCCACTGAGATTTTGATAAGAATTGCATTGAATCTGTAGATCAGTTTGGGGGCATATTAAAGAACATTATTTTAAGAATATTTTCATAATATTAATTCTTCCAATCTATGAACATGGACATCTTTCCACTTGTTTGTGTCTTCTTTAGTTTTCTTTTCATCAATATTTTACAGTTTCAGTGTACACGTATTTCAACTCCTTCGTTAAAATTGCTCCTCAACATTTTATTCTGTTTGAAGCTAATGTAAATGGAATTGTTTTAATTAAGAAAACAATCCTACTTACAATAGCCTCAAACAGAATTAGTTACATTGCTATTGTTGGTGTACATAAACATGACTACTTTTTGTATGTTGATTTTGTATCCTGCAAGTTTACTGAGTTCATTGATTAGTTATAACAGTTTTTTGGTGGAGTATTTATGGTTTTCTATGCATAAGATTATGTCATCAGCAAGCAGAGATAATTTTACTTTTTTTCTCCAATTAAGATGCCTTCTATTTTTTCTTCTTACTCTTTCAGTACTTTGTTGAATAGAATTGGTGAGATGAGCACCTTTGTCTTTTAGTTTTTCACTGTTGAGAGTGACATGAGATGTGGGTTTGTTATATATTCTTTAATATGTTGAAGGACATTCCTTTTATGCCTTTTATACCTGTTGAGAGTTTTTATCATAAAAGGTTGCTGAATTTTGTCAAGTGCTTTTTCTGCATTTATTGAGATGCTCATATAATTTTGTTCTTCATTTTGTTAATATGTTGTTTCACGTTTATTGATTTGCATTTATTGATTTGTTAAAACATCCTTGCATCTGAGGAATAAATACCACATAATCATGGTGAATGATCCTTTTAATTTGCTGTTGAATTCAGTTTGCTTATATTTGTTTGAAATTTTTAGATCTATTCTCTTACAGATATTGGCCTGTAATTATCTTTTCTTATGGTATCCTTGTCTGGCTTTGGATCAGGATAATGCTGACCATGTAAAATGAGTTTGGAAGTTTTTCCTTGTCTTTAATTTTTTGGAAGGATTTAAAAAGAATTTGTATTAATTTTTCTTTATTAATTACTGATTTAATCTTTTTGTTACTGGTCTGTTCAGATTTTCTATGTCTTCATTATTCAGTCTTAGTAGGTTGAATGTTTCCAGGATTTTTCCATTTCTTCCGGGTAATCCAATTCAATTTTTTTTGGTGTGTAATTGTTCATAGTAGTCTCATGTATTTCTATGATATCAGTTGTAATGTCTCCTCTTTCATTTATAATTTTATTTATTTGAGTCTTCTTTTCTTAATTAGTCTAGCTAGACATTTGTCAATATTTATGTTTTCAAAAAAAAAACAACTCTTAGTTTCAGTGATCTTTTGTATTGTTTTTCTTGTCTTTATTTTGTTTACTTCTGCCTTTATCTTTATTATTTTCTTCTATCTGCTGACTTGGACTTAGTATTTTCTCTAGTTTCTTGAGGTAGAAAATTAGATTTTTTATATGAGATCTTTCTTTTTTTCTTAATGTAGGCATTTGTCACTATAAACTTTCCTCTTAGAACTGCTTTTGCTGCATCCCATAGGTTTTAGTATGCTGTCTTTTCATTTTTGTTTGTCTTAAAATACTTTTTGTGTTCCCTCTTGATTTCTTCTTTTATCTATTGGTTTTCAGGAGTGTGTTGTTTAATTTCCACATATTTTTGAATTTTTGTATTTTCTTGATGCTACTAAATTCTAGTTTTATACCATTTTGGTTAGAAGAGACACTTGATATAATTTCAATCTTAAATTTGTTAGTCCTTGTTTTGTGGCCTAACATCTGATTGCTCATAGAGAATTCTATGTGTGTTTGAAAACAATGTATATACTGCTGCTGTTGGGTTGATTGTCCTGTATATGTCTGTTAGGTCTATTTAGTCTATAGTGTTATTCAGGTCTGCCGTTACCTTATTGATTTTCTATCTGGATTATCTTTGCATTGTTGAAAGTGGGGTATTGAAGTCCCCTATTATTATCATATTGCCATCTATATCTATCTTCATTTCTGTTAATATTTGATTTGTATCTTTAGATGTTCTGATGTTGAGTACATATATATTTACAATTGCTATATATTCTTGATGGATTGACTTCTTAATCATTATGTAACACAATACTTTGTCTCTTGTGGCAGTTTTTTACTTAAAGTCTATTTTATCTGCTATAAGTACAGCCTGCTCTGTTTTGCTTACCATTTGCTTGAAATATCTTTTTCCATTCCTTTATTTTTAGCCTATGTGTATCCTGAAAGCTAGTCGCAGGTAGGCAGCATGTAATTGGATATTGTTTTTTTAAATATATTTGGCCACTCTGTCTTTTGATTGGGGAATTTGATCCATTTATGTTTAAAGTAATCATTGATAGCTAAGGACTTATTACTGCTATTTGTTAATTATATTGTGACTCTTTTTGTAGTTGTTTTATTCCATTCAGTCTTTCTTGTTGTCTTTCTTTGTGATTTGATGTTTTTTGTAGTGATATGCTTTGATTCCTTTTTCTTTCTCTTTTGTCTATCTACTACAGATTTTTCCTTTATGGTTACCATGAAGCTTACATAAAACATCTTAAAATTATAACAGTCAATTTTAAGCTAATAATTACTTTGACCACATAAAAACCTTCACATTTTAACTTTTCCTCTCCAAACAGTTTATGTTATTGATGTTACAATTTTCTTTTCTTTTTCTTTCTTTCTTTCTTTCTTTCTTTTTTTTTTTTTTTTTTTTTTTTTTTTTGAGACGGAGTCTCTCTGTCACCCAGGCTGGAGCAGTGGTATGATCTTGGCTCACTGCAACTTCTGCCTCCCCAGTTCAAGCGATTCTCCTGCCTCAGCCTCCTAAGTAGCTGGGATTACAGGCATGCACCACCATGCCCAGCTAATTTTTATATTTTTAGTAGACATGGGGTTTTGCTATGTTGGCCAGCCTGGTCTTGAACTCCTAATCTCAGGTGATCTGCCCACCTTGGCCTCCCAAAGTGGTGACATTCCTGGCATGAGCCATCATGCCCAGCCCTGCAGTTTACATTTTTGTATTCCATGTATTCATTAACAAATTATTGTAGCTGTAGTTATTTTTAATACCTTTTTCTTTTTATTTTTGTTCTATACTAAAGTTAAAAGTGGTTATGCATAACCATTACATTATTACTCTAAATTTGACTATATTCTTACTTTTAGAGTGAGTTTTATACTTCCTATATTCCGTGTTGTAAGTTAACATTGTTTTATTTTAATTTGAACTACACCCTTTAGCATTTTTTGTAAGGCAGGTCTAATGGTGATAAACTCCTACAGGCTTTGCCTAAGAAAGTCCTTTTCTCTCCTTTCTGAAGAAGAGCCTTGCTGATTATGGTATTTTTGGTTGATAGGTTTTTTTTTTTTTCTTTCTGTACTTTGAACATACCATTCTACCCTCTTCTGACCTGTAAGGCTTCTGCTTCGAAATCCGCTGATAGCCTATAGGGGTTCCTTTGTATGTAATGAGTTGCTTTTATCTTTTTGCTTTAAAAATTCTTTCTTTCTCTTTGACTTTTGACAATTTGATTATAATGTGTCTCAGTGAAGATCCCTATACCTAAATACAAATTTAATTTACTTAGAGTTATTTGCATTTCCGGGATATAGATGTTCACTTCCCTGTCTAGATCTGGGGATTTTTCTATCATTATTTCTTTAAATGAGCCTTCTACCCCTTACTCTTTCTCTGCTCTTCTGTGACTTTCACAATACATATATTGATTCACTTGATGGTGTTCCATAAATCCTGTAGGCTTTATTCTCTTTACTCCTTTTTTGTTTTTGTTTTTCTGGGTTACTTCAAATGGCCTGTGTTCAAGCTCCCTGATTCTTCTGTCTGATAGAGCCTGCTGTTGAATCTTTCTAGGGTATTTTTCAGTTTTGTTACTGGCTCTTTAGCTCTAGAATTTTTGTTTGGTTCTTTTAAAAATTCATTTCTTTGCTTGAATTCCTTTTTGCACTTTTCATTTTGTTTGTATATTGTTTTCCTGATTTTTTTTTTTTTCTCATAATGGAGTTTCACTCTTTTCATCCAGGATGGAGTACAATGGCATTATCTAGGCTCACTGAAACCTCAGCCTTCTGAGTTCAAGTGATTCTTCTACCTCAGCCTCCTGAGTAGCTGGTATTACAGGCACCTGCCACTACACCCAGGTATTTTTTTCTGTTTTTAGTAGAGACAAGGTTTCACCAAGTTGGCCAGGCTGGTCTCGAGCTCCTGACCTCAGGTGATCCACCTGCCTCAGCCTCCCAATGTGCGGGGATTACAGGCATAAGCTACTGTGCCCGGCCTTTGATTTTATTTTTATTTTTATTTTTTTGTATACCTGTGTTCTCTTATAGCTTGCTGACCACAGCTGATTGCCTGGCACTAGAACAGGCCTAGAGGCTGGGTTTGTAGGGGAGACCAGTGTTCTGGGGCCACAAGGGCCAGCCCAGAACCTGGGTCTACTGGGATAGATCTGAATCATATGTCTGCTGGAGTGTGGGAATGTAATGACACCTGGTAACTGGGTGGGGATAGAGCCTGTATTTGTGGGAGCTGGCCTGGAACTTGGGTACATGTGTGGCCTGGTGACTGGAGTCATGGGGGCTGACCTAAAGCGGGGGTTCATGGGTACCAACCTAGTACAAGAGTGGGCTTGGAGGCTAAATCTGCTGGGAATTGGGACCTTGGAGGCCAGCAGCCCGCCTGAAGCCTGTGTTTGCAGGGCCTGACCTGACTGGTCATGTCTAGAGCCTATATCTTAGGAGGGTGGCCAGCTTAGGTCTGTGTGTGCTGGTCTAGTGCCTGGGGTCACAGGAGTATGTCTGGAGCCAGAGACCAAAGCAAAATCAGGTGCTCACTTCACTTTTTTCTCCACTGGGAGAGTTTCTCTCTCCACGCTATGTTGCCCCGGCATGGGAAAGGGGTAATGCAGGTAGTGTAAAACTGTCCTTCCACTCTCTTCAGTGCATCTTCTCTTATTTCTGTGCTACACCAAGGTGCTACAATTTTTCACCTGAATCCTTTAGTTTGTTAAAGGCATTTTTGGGCATAGGTAGCTTTTTGTGATGTTTCTCAGACAGAATAAGTGTTGGAAAGTCCTATTCTGCCATCTTGCTGTTGTCACTTCCCCATATTTCTTGACAGTAACCACTACTGTTGTTCACTTAGTTTCCCTCCCTCCCTTTTTACTTGTTCTGTATACCCCCCCACTATCTTTTAATACAATTTTACTTCTAACAGCTTCTAACCTGTCACTCTTCTTCAAAGGACTATCCTTAGGCCACTGAAGCAGCTTTACTCACAGACACAGAAAACTAGAAGAGCCTGGGAGTTTTTGATTCCTTACGATGATGCTTAGCCAATGAATAATCACTTTGGGAAACAAAAGTCTATCTTCCTTGCCTTAGGGCGCAACAGCTTCGAGGCTATAACTTGTACTTCAGAATCCTCTATGGAATCAGACTGAAACTACCCTCCTAGGAATTTGCTAAAACCATAGCATCCTTGGTTTCATTGTTTTTCTCTTGCCTGCCTGCCTTTCTTCCTTCCTTCCTTCCTTCCTTCCTTCCTTCCTTCCTTCCTTCCTTCCTTCCTCCTTTCCTTTCCTTTCCTTTCCTTTCCTTTCCTTTCCTTTCCTTTCCTTTCTTTTCCTTTTTTCTCTTTTCTTTTTTCTTTTTTTCTTGTGACAGAGTTTTGCTCTTGTTGTCCAGGCTGTAGTACAATGGCACCATCTCAGCTCACTGCAGCCTCCGCCTCCTGAGTTCCAACTATTCTCTTGCCTCAGCCTCTGGAGTAGCTGAGATTACAGGCATGTAGCACCACGCCTGGCTAATTTTGTATTTTTAGTAGAGACAGAATTTCTCCATGTTGGTCAGGCTGGTCTCAAACTCCTGACCTCAGGTGATCTGCCCATCTCAGCCTCCCAAAGTGTTGGAATTACAGGCGTGCAACACTGCGCTTGGCCCATTGTTTTTTCTTTGTTTCCCCCTCTTCCTTATCAGCTTCTTATGGGAACACTTCCTTGCACACAAATTCTCATCTCAAAGTCTGTTTCAGAGAAATCCAACCTGACAATAGGTCCAACATTGCTTTCCAAATATTTCTAATAATTTTCCAGAATTGAATTTAACAACACACTATCCATATTCTCCACATTAGACTAAAAGCTCTTTGCTCTTTGAAGGCAGACAGAAAAGTTTGATTCTGATACTTATTCGCTATTGATCCTGAAAATAGGAGTTTATACTGAGTGAGTCAAATTAGTGAATAATTGAAAGACGTAGGGTCAGTAATCAGTAATTTTATTTAGGATTGTCCCCAGATGAATGAAGTGAGAAGTCTGTGTGTCTCATTATAATCCTTGTGACTAAATTTGTCTGATGTCTCCAGTTAAAAGACACTTCATTTCTATAAACCACTGTTAAGGATCGGATGATAAAGATGCATTCTACCTTGAACATTTCTTAATTCTAAAGAACCAGATGAATAAGGACAGTACTTCCTCTTCCCTTGATTATGATAAATTGCCTTATCTTTTATATTGTGTTAGAGAGCCAGGGGAGTGACTGTTCTTTTTGTTGCTTTTCAATTAGTCTTTGCTTGCATAGTTCTTGAGATTAGAGGACATATGTGGTTTGTAGAAGTCAGCTGGTAAGCTTGTAATCAGTGTAACATAATGACAGTCATCTAATTGAGGTCTGTTTAGTTTTTCTTTTCTACATAATGGGGGCATAGTAAGTAATATGGGATATTAAGTTAACCAGCAATATTTACTATTCAAGCCTAGCATGAAAATCAATTTCCCATTGATTTGATTTAGTTCTGTGCATCAGGAAGTGGATAACTAAAGAAAGGGATTAAAGTATTAATTAAATATGGTTTCTTTCCTTAGAAACCAATACATTATTTATCCAGCACTCTGTGGAAAAATAAAATCCTCTCCTCAGATAAGTTTTATTCTCCATAAGTGATTTTCATAACCCCTATACATATTTGCTGTTCAAGAATTAAGTGGTCAGAACTATAATTTGTCTAATGACTTCATTATAAATAGAAATATAATTTAGGTGTTCATTCTCTTTCACTTCATTTTTTTCCCTTTCACAGTTATTTTTCACAACTTGGTAGTATCAAGAAAAATAAGACCTAGAATAAGAAGAATTCTTTTCTTTCTGCTCTAGGCATCAGTTAATGAATATATATGCATAACCCTCCTCACAAGGAAGATTAGGATTTTGAAACTTGTTCCCAGGTACAACAGGAACGCTTGAAGCACATCTTTTCTGAAGGCAGACCCCTGAGATTTGGGTTCTGTCAGGTGACATGGGAAGAGAAATCAAAATTAGTTAATAGCCAGATGTACACTAAATGTTTGTTTCCTTTTATTATTTTTCAAGCTCTCATGGATTGTATCTTTTAGAAACACTAGAGTTATGCTTATTAAATTGGATGAATTAGTAAATATAACGTACTTAGAATAGCTGCCGAAACATTGTAAGTTCTCAGTAAATATTCATTATATTATAGGTCCCCAAAGGCTTCTCTTAAACCTTTGGAGTCAGATGTATTTTTGGGATTCAGAATGTTTCGGATTTTGAAACAGAAATAAGGTGGATATGGTGTATGCACAATATCTCCAGCACTCCAAAATCAAACACATTGATATTTCTGCAGTGAAACACATGAATATTCACACAAAGTATAGTATATACTATGTAACAAATAGTCTCATGTTAATTCAGGTCAGATTTTTCCACTGAATAAATTATTTTAAAACTTTGGGTTTTTGGCTAGATGTGATGGCTCACGCCTGTAATACCAGCACTTTGGGAGGCCAAGGCAAATGAATCACTTGAGGTCAGGTGTTCAAGACCAGCCTGGCCAACATGGTGAAACCCCATCTCTACTACAAATACAAAAATTAGCCAGGCTTGGTGGTGCATGCTTGTAATCCCAGTTACTTGGGTGGCTGAGGCATAAGAATCGCTTGAACCCGGGAGTTGGAGGTTGCAGCAAGCTGAGATCACACCACTGCACTCCAGCCTGCTCATGCCTGTAATGCCAGCACTTTGGGAAGCCAAGGTGGATGGATCATGAGGTAAGGAGTATGAGATCAGCCTGACCAATATGGTGAAACGCCCTCTCTACTAAAAATACAAAAATTAGCTGGGCATGGTGATGCGCGCCTGTAATACCAGCTACTCAGGAGGCTGAGGCAGGAAAATTGCTTGAATCCGGGAGGCAGAGGTTGTAGTGAGCTGAGATTGCACCATTGCATTCCAGCAAATAGAACCAAATGAATATATTTACTTAACAGTCCTGAAAGAATATGAGACAAAGAAAGGCATCTTCATTACAGACATCCAAATAGGCACATAAAACCTTTAAACTAAAACAGTCATTTGAATTTTATTGTCATTACTTTGGGAATTTACCAAGAAAAAATTTCTGAAGACTTTCAAAATGGCAGTTCATATTTATCCTTATATTAATCATTCTAGATCATTTTATAACTTTATGTAGAAACAGGTTCCCATATGATATCATTTTCCTGTTACCTAAGAAATGTTAACATTTCTTTCAGTGCATTTGTGTTAGTAATAAATTCTCTCAGATTTTGTGGTAGGAATGTCTTTATTTACTTTTATTATTCAAAGGTGTTTTCACTGGCAATAGAATTTTAGGTTGAGTTTCCTTCAGAACTCTAAAAATGTCATTCCATTGTCTTTTGGTTGGCATAGTTTCTTGTGGAAACCCATGGTTTTTTTCTGTAGTAATATGTCCTTTTCTCTAGCTGCTTCCAAGATTTTCTCTTAATCACTTGTTTTCAATAATTTTGCTTTCTTTGTGTTTATCCTGCTTTCATTGACTGAAAGCTCTTTGATCTGGGTATATGGTGTTCATCAAATTTGAAAAATATTTGGCCATTCTTCAAATGTTTTTTCAACCCTCCCTCTCCTTCTGTTAGACTGCTTGGTATATCAGTGATGCTTCAGCCTTTGCTCTCAGTGTTTAATCTGCAATCGTACGTGTCTTCAAGTTCTTTCTTTCTGTTTTATCTAATCCACTGTTAATTCTATCTTTTAAGTTTTTCATTTAAAAAATATTTTTCAGCTCTAGAAGTTCCCTTGCTTCCTTTTTTTCTTTGAGACGGAGTACTGCCCAGTAACCCAGGCTAGAGTACACTGGCATGCTCTTGGCTCACTGAAACCTTTGCTTCCCAGGTTAAGCGATTCTCCTGCCTCAGCCTCCCAAGTAGCTGGGACTATAGGCGTGTGCCACCACGCCCGGCTAATTTTTGTATTTTCAGTAGAGACGGGGTTTCACCATCTTGACCAGGATGATCTTGATCTCCTGACCTCATGATCTGCCCCCCTCAGCCTCCCAAAGTGCTGGGATTACAGGTGTGAGCCACCGTGCCCAGATCCTTGCTTCCTTTTTATGTCTTCCCTTTCTTCTCCTCATTGTGTTCATACTTTAAATTCTTTAGAATAGTGAACATATTTTAAATAGTTGTTTTAAAGTCATTATCTGCTAATTCTATCATTTTTGTCATTTCTGAGTCTCTTTCTATTGACTATTCTCCTGCTTATAGGTCACATTTTCCTGCATTTTCATATATCTATTAATGTTTTATTAGATACTTCACCTTGTGAATTTTATATTGTTCCATGGTGAGTATTACTGTATTCAATTTAAAATATGTTGGACTTCGTTCTGGTAGGCAGTCAAGTTACTTTATGATTGACCTGAGCCTGTCAAGTCTTTGTTTATAAACTTTCTCAGGGCAGGTATAGAGTAGCATTTATGACCAGGCTATTTTTAGCCCCACTACTAATGTGTAACCCTTCCCAGATGTCTTCTGAAGACATTTGTACTTCACAGAGTCTCCACATTTGCCATATGTGAATCATTTGTGAGCCCTGAGAATTGCTCAACTTAACCTTTCTGTCAATTGTTCTTTCCCTAACACTTACTCTTTGCTTGGCCTCATGGAGTTTCTCCCTACATGAGGTTAGACTGGCATTCAGCCAAAATCTCAAGGGGATGCCCTAGAAGATTTCTAGAACTCTCTTTTTCTCTCTTTTTTTAAGAATTACATTTGGGCTCTGGGGTACATGTGCACATCCTGCATACTGCAGGATTGTTGCATAGGTACACACATGCCATGGTGATTTGCTATCTCTGTCCCCACCCTCTCCCATAGCCTACATCAGGCATTTCTCCCAGTGTTATCCATCCCCAACCTCCCTGCCCCACCTTGCTGCCCTCCTCTCCCCTCCACTTCACCCCTCACCTAGCTCTGTGAGTGTTGTTCCCTTCTCTCTGCCCAAGTGTTCTCATTGTTCATCACCCACCTATGAGTGAAAACATGCGGTGTTTGATTTTCTGTTCTTGTGTCAGTTTGCTGAGAATGATGGTTTCTAGATTCATCCATATCTCTACAAAGGACACAAACTCATCATTTTCATGGCTGTACAGTATTCCGTGGTGTATATGTGCCACATTTTCTTTGTCCAGTCTATCATTGATGGGCATTTGGGTTGGTTCCAGGTCTTTGCTATTGTAAACAAAGCTACAATGAACATACATGTGCATGTGTCTTTATAATAGAATGATTTATAATCCTTTGGATATATACCCAGTAATGGGATTGCTGGGTCAAATGGAATTTCTACATCTAGATCCTTGAGGAATCGCCACACTGTCTTCCATAGTGGTTGAACCAATTTATACTCCCACCAACAGTGTAAAAGCGTTCCTTTTTCTCCACATCCTCTCTAGCATCTGTTGTCTCCAGATTTTTTAATGTTCGCCATTCTGACTGGCATGAGATGGTATCTCAATGTGGTTTTGATTTGCATTTCTCTAATGATCAGTGACGATGGGCATTTTTTCATATATTTGTTGGATGCATATTTATCTTCTTTTGAAAAGTGTATGTACATATCCTTCGCCCACTTTTGAATGGGTTTGTTTGTTTTTTTCTTGTAAATCTGTTTTACTTCTTTGTAGATCCTGGATATTAGCCCTTTGTCAGATGGGTAGATTGCAAAAATTTTTTTCCATTCTGTTGGTTGCCAGTTTACTCTAATGATTGTTTCTTTTGCTGTACAGAAGCTCTAGATCCCATTTGTCTATTGTGGCTTTTGTTGCCATTGCTTTTGGTGTTTTAGTCATGAAATCCTTGCCTATGCCTATGTCCTGAATGGTATTGCCTAGGTTTTCTTTTAGGGTTTGTAGGGTGTTAGTTCTTATGTTTAAATCTTTAATCCATCTGGAGTTAATTTTTGTATGAGGTGTAATGAAGGGGTCCAGTTTCAGCTTCCTGCATATGGCTAGCCAATTTTCCCAACACAATTTATTAAACAGGGAATCCTTTCCCCATTGCTTGTTTTTGTCATGTTTGTCAAAGATCAGATGGTTGTAGATGTGTGGCATTGCATCTGCAGCCTCTGTTCTGTTCCATTGGTCTATATCTCTGTTTTGGTACCAATACCATGCAGTTTTTATTACTGTAGCCTTGTAGTATACTTTGAAGTCAGGTAGCGTGATGCCTCCAGCTTTGTTCTTTTTGCTTAGGATTGCCTTGGCTATGCGGGCTCTCTTTTGGTTTCATATGAAGTTTAAACTGGTTTTCTCCAGTTCTGTGAAGAAGGTCAATGGTAGCTTGATGGGGATAGAATTGAATCTATAAATTACTTTGGGCAATATGACCATTTTCACAATATTGGTTCTTCCTAACCATGAGCATGGAATGTTTTTCCATCTGTTTGTGTCCTCTCTTATTTCCTTGATCAGTGGTTTGTAGTCCTCCTTGAAGAGATGTTTTACATCCTTTGTTAGTTGTATTCCTAGGTATTTTATTCTCTTTATAGCAATTGTAAATGGGAGTTCACTTATGATTTGGCTCTCTGTTTGTCTATTATTGGTGTATAGGAATGCTTGTGATTTCTGCATATTGATTTTGTATCCTGAGACTTTGCCGAAGTTGCTTATCAGCTTAAGGAAGTTTTGGGTCAATACAATGTGGTCTTCTAAATATATGATTATGTCAT
>CAUYLG010034537.1:0-19471 GCA_963573385.1 Cacajao melanocephalus | reverse complement strand
TAAGCACAATTATTGGCATAAAAGAGGTTTTTAATACCCATTTTTAGACTGTATTCTAGCCTGGGCAATAGAACAAGAATCCCGTTCTCTCTCCCTCTTTCTCTTCCTCTTTCTTTCTCTCTTACATTCTTTTTTTTCCTTTCTTTCACTCTTTCTTTCTTTCTTCTTTTCTCTTTCTTTCTAAAATACATACATATATATATATATATATATATATATACACACACACACACACACACACATATACTATACATAAACTATGGCAATATCCTTTCTTTATATATCCTTTCTTTATATAAATATATATATATATAAATATATATAAAAATATATATAAATATATATATAAATATATAAATATATATAAAAAATATATATATATAAATATATATTTATATAAAGAAAGGATATATAAAGAAAGGATATTGCCATAGTTTATGTATAGTAAGGGTGTATTTAACTTCTTAAGAAACTGCCAAACTATTTTTCAAGGTGTTTGTGCCATTTTTTTTATTTCTACCAACAGTGTATGAGAGTTTCTGTAGCTTCAATTCCTTACCAACATTTGGTAATGTGTCTTTTTAATTTTAATCATTCTAGTAGGTATAATAAAGGTATCTCATGGTGTGGCTTTAATTTACTTTTCCATTATGACTAATGATGTTCAGCTTCTTTTCTTAGTATATATTCTTTGTGAACTATCTTAAATGTTTACCAACATTTCATTGGATTACTTTCTTCTTATTAAGCGGGAATAAGCTCTTTACATACTCCGGAATAAAATTCCTTGTAAAATACATGTATTGAGAATATTTTCTCCTAGTCTGTGGTTTATCTTTCATTTTGCTAATGATATGCTTTGAAAAGCAGAAGTTAAAAATTTTAAATTAGTAAATTTTTTTCTTTAGGGATTTTGCTTTTTGTATTTTATTCAAGAAATATTTGCTGACCTCAAAGTCATAACAATTTTCTGCTATGATTTTTGTCTAAAATGTCGTAATTTTAGCTTCTATTTTTAGGTCTATGATCCATTTGCAGTTAATTTTTGTGTATGTTATTAGGTGAGGATTGAGTTTTACTTTTTTTCATGTAGATATCCAGTTATCTCAGCACAATTTGTTGAAAATACTTCTCTTTCTTCAGTGATTAATCTTGTCAACTTTGCTGAAAATCAATTTACTATACATGTGAAGGTCTATTTCTGGTCTTTCAATTCCTCTCCATTGATCCAAAAAAATTTATGAATACCTCTGTATTACTATAGCTTTATAGTAAGTCTGGAAATCATATAATTTCACAGCTGTTATTTTCAAAAAAAATATTTTGACAAGTTTAGATTTTTTGCATTTCTATATAAATTTTAGAATCATCTTGATATTTTCTAAAAAAGAAGCCTGCTAGGACTTTAATAGGAATAGTTTGAATCTGTAGAGTAAAATTAGAGACAACTGACATCTTAACACTATTGAGTCTTTGAATCCATGAACATGGTATGTCATACCATTTACTTCGATCTTTAAAAATCCCTCTCAACAATATTTCCTAGTTTTCAAGATATTGATCTTGCACATATTTTGTTAAATTTATCCCTACATGTTTTCATTTTTATACTAGTATTAATAATATTATTTCTGGGGGATCAGGGCCAAGATGGCTGAGAGGAGACAACACCAGACTGCAGCTCCCAGCAAATGAGACACAGAGGGCTAGAAGACTTCATGATTCCAAGTGAGGTGCCAGGTTCCTTTTGGGGGGACTGGAAGGACTCTGAAAGTAGCCCAGGGAGGGAGCCAAAGCAGGGCGAGAGCCACCCAGGAGAATGAACCAAGACAAGGCAGGGTGCGTTCCCACCTGGAACGTGCAGCTGGCTGGGAGGGTCAGGGGACTTCACCCCCTTGGTGCTCTGAGTCAGATCTATGCTTACCTAATCCCTCCTGAAACCCATGGTCGATGAGAGCCCCACTAGACTGAGGGGTGCCATGGGTTGTCAATGCAAATCTGAGTGACAGCTCCCGCCTCATGCCATAAGTTGTCAGCTGGACCAGGGCAGAAGTTTGGACTAGCACCGGTGGGATGGAACAACCTGTCCCACAGAAAGAGGCAGAGTTGAAAGCAGGGAATCAAGTCATAAAGCCTGGCAAGCCCCACCCTTCACAAAACTCAAACTGAAGCCCACACACCCGAGAGCTTGGCAATGAATACACCAGTTTGACCCCAACCAGGAAGATTCAGCTCAGGGAAGGAGAGACATCACTGGGAAGGCAGGGCTAATTTCACCTGCAAACAAACCCCAGGAGAAGACCAGCCATCTAGCAACCTGACTGAATCTGAGGCAGCCCAGCAGCACCTCTACAGGCCAAAAAAAGATATAGCTCCAACTGCAACAGAAAGGATGCCCACTCAGAGATTTCTCCCGAAATCATCAGCTTCAAAGATCAAAGGGTGATAAATCCACGAAGATAGGAAAAAAACAGTGCAAAAAGGATGAAACCTTCAAAGACCAGAACACCTTTTCCCCTCCCAGGGATCACACCTTCTTACCATCAAGGGAACAAAACAAGACAGAAAATGAGCATGAGGAATCGACAGAAGCAGGCTTCAGAAGGTGGATAATAACAAAATTCTCTGAGTTAAAAGACCATGTTCTAACCCAATGTAAAGAAACGAAGAATCTTGAAAAAAGGTTAGATGAAATGCTAACTAGAATAACCAGCTTAGGGCAGACCATAAATGACTTGATGGAGCTGAAAAACACAGCACGAGGACTTTGCGAGGCATGCACAAGTTTCAACAGCTGAATCAGTCAAGCAGAATAAAGGATGTCACAGATAGAAGATCAAATCAATGAAATAAAATGAGAAGGCAAGATTAGGGAAAAAGAGTGAAAAGAAATGAACAAAGCCTCCAAGAACTATGGGACTATCTATGTGAAAAGACCTAATCTATGCTTGATTGGTGTACCTGAATGTGATGGGGAGAATGAATCCAAGTTGGAAAACACTCTTCAGGATATTATCCAAGAGAACTTCCCCAACCTAACAAGGCAGCCAACATTCAAATCCAAGAAATGCAGAGAACACCACAAAGATATTCCTCAAGAAGAGCAACCCCAAGGCACATAATCATCAGATTCACCAGGGTTGAAATGAAGGAAAAAATTCTAAGGGCAGCCAGAGAGAAAGGGTAAGTCACCCACAAAGGAAAGACCATCAGACTCATGGAGGATCTCTCAGCAGAAACTCTACAAGCTAGAAGGGGGTGTGGGCCAATATTCAACAACCTTAAAGAAAAGAACTTTCAACCCAGAATTTCATATCCAGCCAAACTAATCTTCATAAGTGAAGGAGAAATAAAATCCTTTACAGACAAGCAACTGCTGAGAGATTTCATCACTATAAGACATGGCCTTACAAAAACTTCTGAAGGAAGTACTAACCATGGAAAGGAACAACCAGTACCAGCCACTCCAAAAACATACCAAATGGTAAAAAGCATCTACACAATGAAGAAACTGCATTAACTGATCGGCAATATAACAAGCTAGCATCAAAATGATAGGATCAAATACACACATAATATTAACCTTAAATGTAAATGAGCTAAATGCCCCAATCAAAAGACACAGACTGGCAAATTGGATAAAAAGTCAAAACCCATTGCTGTGCTGTATCTAGGAAACCCATCTCACATGCAAGGACAAACATAGGCTCAAAATAAAGAGATGGAAGAAGATTTACCAAGCAAATGGAGAGCAAAAAAAAGCAGAAGTTGCAATCCTAGTCTCTGATAAAATAGACTTTAAAACAACAAAGATCAAAAGAGACAAAGAAGGGCATTACATAATGGTAAAAGGATCAATGCAACAAGAAGAGCTAATGATCCTGAATATATACACACTCAATACAGGAGCACCCAGATACATAAAGCAAGTTCTTAATGATGTACAAAGAGACAGACTCCCACACAATAATAGTGGGAGAATTTAACACTCCACTGTCAATATTAGACAGATCAATGAGACAGAAAATTAACATGAATATCCAGGACTTGAACTCAGATCTCAACCAAGCAAACCTAATAGACATCTACAGAACTCTCTACCCCAAATCCACAGAATATACATTCTTCTCAGCACCACATCACACCTACTCTAAAACTGACCACATAATTGGAAGTAAATCACGCCTCAGCAAATGCAAAAAAAAAAAAAAAAAAAAAAAAAAACCCAAAATAATAACAAAAAGTATCACAGACCACAGTGCAATCAAATTAGAACTCAGAATTCAGAAACTAACTCAGAATCACACAGCTTCATGGAAACTGAACAACTGGCTCTTGAATGTTGACTGGATAAACAATGAAATGAAGGCAGAAATAAAGATGTTCTTCAAAACCAACGAGTACAATGATACAATGTACCAGAATATCTGGGACACATTTAAAGCAGTGTCTAGAGGAAAATTTATAGCAATAAATGCCCACATGAAAAGCAAGGAAATATCTAAAATCAACATCCTGTCATTAAAACTGAAAAAGCTAGAGGAACAAGATCAAAAAAACTCAAAAGCTACTAGAAGACAAGAAATAACTAAGATCAGAGCAGAACTGAAGGAGATAGAGACACAAAAAACCCTTCAAAAAAAAAAAAATCCAGGAGCTGCTTTCTTGAAAAGATCAACAAAATAGACTGCTAGCCAGATTAATAAAAAAGAAAAGAGACAATAATCAAATAGATGCAATAAAAAGCAATAAAGGGGATATCACCACCAATTCCACAGAAATACAAACTACCATCAGAGATTACTACAAACAACTCTATTCACATAAACCAGTAAACCTGGAAGAAATGGATAAATTCCTGGACACTTGCATCCTCCCAAGCCTAAACCAGGAAGAAGTTGAAACTCTGAATAGACCAATAACAAGGGCTGAAGTTGAGGCAGCAATTAATAGCCTACCAACCAAAAAAAGCACAGGTCCCGATGGGTTCCCATCCAAATTCTACCAGACATACAAAGAGGAGCTGTTACCACTCCTTCTGAAACTATTCCAAACAATCTAAAAAGAGTGAATCCTTCCCAAATCATTTTATGAGACCAACAACATCCTGATACCAAAACCCAGCAGAGACTCATCAAAAAAAGAAAACTTCAGGCCAATATCCATGATGAACATAGATGCAAATATCTTCAATAAAATACTGGTAAACCAATTGCAGCAGCACATCAAAAAGCTTATCCATCACAATCAAGTAGGCTTCATCTCAGGCTGAAGGCTGGTTCAACATACGCAAGTCTATAAACGTAATCCACCACATAAACAGAACCATAAACAAAACCACATGATTATCTCAATAGACACAGAGAAGGACTTCGACAAAATTCAACAGCCCTTTATGCTAAAAACTCTCAAAAAACTAGGTACCGATGGAATATATCTCAAAATAGTAAAAGCTATTTACTACAAACCTACAGCCAATATCATACTGAATGGGCAAAAACTGGAAGGATTCCCTTTGAAATCTGGCACTAGACAAGGATGCCCTCTCTCACCACTCCTATTCAGTATTGTATTGGAAGTTCTAGCCAGAGCAATCATGCAAGAAAAAGAAATAAAGGGTATTCAATTAGGAAAGGAGTAAGTCAAATTGTTTGTTTTTGCAGACGACATGATTGTATATTTAGAAGACCCCACCATCTCAGCCCAAAATCTCCTGAAATTGATAAGCAACTTCAGCAAAGTCTCAGGATACAAAATCAATGTGCAGAAATCATAAGCATTCCTATACACCAATAACAGACTTAAGGAGAGCCAAATCAAGAATGAACTGCCATTCACAATTGCTACAAAGAGAGTAAAATATCTAGGAATACAACTAACAAAGGATGTAAAGGACCTCTTCAAGGAGAACTACAAACCACTGCTCAAGGAAATAGAGGAAACAGATGGAAAAACATTCCATACTCATGTTAGGAAGAATCAATATTGTGAAAATGGCCATACTGCCCAAAGTAATTTATAGACTCAATGCTATCCCCATCAAGCTACCTATGACCCTCTTCACAGAACTGGAAAAAAACACCTAAACTTCATATGGAACCAAAAGAGAGTCTGCATAGCCAAGACAATCCTAAGCAAAAAGAACAAAGCTGGAGGCATCAGGCTACCTGAGTTCAAACTATACTACAAGGCTATGGTAATCAAAACAGCATGGTACTGGAAACAAAACAGAGATATAGACCAAAGGAACAGAACATAGGCCTCAGAGGCAACACCACACATCTACAACCATCTGACCTTTGACAAACCTGACAAAAACAAGCAATGGAGAAAGGAGTCCCTGTTTAATAAATGGTGTTGGGAAAACTGGCTAGCCATGTGCAGAAAGCAGAAACTGGACCCCTTCCTGACACCTTACACTAAAATTAACTCCTCATTGATTAAATACTTAAACATAAGACCTAATGCTATAAAAACCCTAGAAGAAAACCTAGGCAAAACCATTCAGGACATAGGCATAAGCAAGGACTTCATGGCTAAAACACCAAAAGCAATGGCCACAAAAGCCAAAATAGACAAATAAGATCTAATTAAACTCCAGAGCTTCTGTACAATCATTAGAGTGAACCGGAAACCCACAGAATGGGAAAAGAATTTTGCCATCTACCCGTCTGACAAAGGGCTAATATCCAGAATCTACAAAGAACTAAAACAGATTTACAAGAGAAAACAACAAACAAATCCATTGAAAAGTGGGCGAAGGATATGAACAGACACTTTACAAAAGAAGACATTGATGAGGCCAACAAACATATGAAAAAATGCTCATCATCACTGGTCATCAGGGAAACGCAAATCAAAACCACATTGAGATACCATCTCACACCAGTTAAAATGGTGATCATTAAAAAATCTGGAGACAACAGATGCTGGAGACGATGTGGAGAAATAGGAACACTTTTACACTGTTGGTGGAAGTGTAAATTAGTTCAACCAGTGTGGAAGACAGTGTGGTGATCCCTCAAGGATCTAAAAATAGAAGTTCCATTTGAACCAGCAATCCCATTACTGGGTATATACACAAAGAATTATAAATTGTTCTATTATAAAGACACATGCACACGTATGTTCATTGCGGCACTGTTTACAATAGCAAAGACCTGGAACCAACCCAAATGTCCATCATCGATAGACTAGATAAAGAAAATGTAGCACATATACACCATGGAATACTATGCAGCCATAAAAAACGATGAGTTCGCGTCCTTCAGAGGGACATGGATGAATCTGGAAACCATCATTACCAGCAAACTGACACGAGAACAGAAAACCAAACACCATATGTTATCACTCATCGGCGGGTATTGAACAATTAGAACATGTGGACACAGAGAGGGGAGCATCACACACTGCGGTCAGTCAGGGAGGGGGGCTAGGGGAGGGATGGGGAGTGGGGAGGGTGGGGAGGGATAATGAGGAGAGAAATACCAGATATAGGTGATGGGGGGGATGAAGGCAGCAAACCACCTTGCCATGTATATACCTATGCAACAATCCTGCATGATCTGCACGTGTACCCCAGAACCTAAAGTACAATTAAAAAAAAAAAAACCTACACTTTCATTTCTCCCCCTTCCACACACATTTTATGCTATCGATGTCACAATTTGCATCTTTTCTATTGTGTATCCATTTATGCATTATTATAATATTGTGCAATATCGTTATTTTTAATACCTTTGTCTTTTACCTTTTAAACTAGAATTAGAAGTGTTTTATAGACTGCCATGACAGTATCACAGTATTCTGAACTTGATTATGTATTTACTTTTAGTAATAAGCTGTATACTTTCATGTTTTCATGTTGTTACGTCAGCATCTTTTTATTTCCACTCAAAAAACTCCTTTTAGCGTTTCTTATAAGGCAGGTTTAGTGATGATAAGCTCCCTCAGCCATTTTTAAATAAATGTTATCATTTATACTTGAGATTTACAACATACATGTAGATAGTAAAATGGTTACTATAGTGAAGCAAATTAACATGTCTATCATTTTACATAGTTACACTCTTTTGATAAGAACAGATAAAATTTACTTATTTAACAAAAATCCCTAATTCAACACAATTTTATTAACTACAGTCCTCAAATTGTTCATTCAACCTCTAGAATTGTTTATTCTACATATCTGCCACTTTGTATCTTTTACTTACATCTCTCCATTTCCTCCCCTCCATCCCATTTCTGTTAACCACTGTTTTATTCTCTATTTCTCTACAGTTGACCTTTTTTGCTTTTAGATTCCACATTAAAATGAAATGCAATATTTGTCTTTCTGCATCTAGCTTATTTTACTTAGCACACTGTCATCCAGGTTCATCCATGATTTAGCAAATGGTAGAGTCTCTATTTTTAAGGTTGAGTAATAAGTTGAACATTATTCAAATATACATATTTTTTCACATTATAAAATTCATTCATTCATTGATGTATACTTAGGTTGTTTCCATATCTTAGCTATTGTAAATAATGCTACAATGAACATGGTAATACAGATATTTTTACAAGATAGTTGTATTAGGCCATTCTCACATTGCTATGAAGAAATATCTGAGACTGGGTTATTTATTAAAAAAAAAAAGAGGTTTAATTGGCTCACTGTTCTTCAGGCTGTATAGGAAGCATAATGCTGGCTTTTGCTCAGCTTCTGGGGAGGCTTCAGAAAACTTACAATCATAATGGAAGGCAAAGGTGTAACAGGCACCTTACATGGCAAAAACAGGAGCAAGAGAGTGAGGTGGGAAGTACCACAAACTTTTAAATGACCAGATCTTGTGAGAACTCACTCACTATCACAAGGACAGCACCAAGGAGATGATACTAAACCATTCATGATAAATCTCCCCCACTACCTATGATTCAATAAACTCCCACCAGGTCCCATCTCCAATATTGTGGATTACATTTCAATATGCAATTTGGGTGGGGATACAGATCCATACTGTTTCAGTAGTGAGTTCATCTCCTTTGGGTATACACCCAGAAGAGGGATTGCTGGATCATATCATAGTTCTATTTTAAATTTCTTTAGAAATCTCCATAATGTTTTTCATAAAGGCTGTACCAATCTACATTTTCACTAACAGCATACTGAGATTCCATTTTCTCTACACTCTTACCAACATTTGTTATCTCTTCTCTTTTTGATAATAGCATCCTAATGCGTGTGAAGTGATATCTCATCATGGTTTTAATTTATGCTTCCCTGATGGTTAGGGATATTGAGTACCTTTTTGTAAACCTGTGGCCATTTGTATGTCTTCTTTGGAGCAATGTTTTTTTTAAGTCCTTTGCCCATTTTTTGATTAGGTTATTTGATTTTCTGCTCTTGAGTTGTAAAAGTTCATTACAAATTTTGGACTTAAACTGTTCATCAGATAAGTGATTTACAAATATCTTTCCTAGTTTCAGGTTGCCTTTTTATTTTGTTGGGTTGTTTGCTATGCAGAAGTTTGACATAGTCCCATTTATTTATTTTTGCTTTTGTAGCCTGAGCTTTTGGTGTGATATCCAAGAAATTATTTCCAAAGACAATTTCAAGCTATTTTTTCCTGTTCTTTCTTAGGAGTTTTATGATTTCAGGTTTTACATTTAGGTCTTTTATTCATTTTTAGTTGATTTTTGTGTCCCATAGCTTTTGTTTGTCTTTGAATGTTTTTATATCTCCTTTTATTCTAATAAGCACTTTTGCTGCATATAGAATTCATGTTCTGCCCAGTTGTGGTGGCTCAGACCTGTAATCCTATTACTTTGGGAGGCTAATGCAGGTGAATCACTTGAGCTCAGGAGTTTGAGATCAGCCTGGAGAACAAAATTAGACCTCATTTCTACAAAAAGTACAAAAATTAGCCAGGCATGGTAATGCATGCCTGTGGTCCCAGCTATTCAGAAGGCTGAAGTGGGATGATGGCTTGGGCCTGGGAGGCAGAGGTTGTAGTGAGCTGAGATCAAGCTACTGCACTCCAGCCTGGGTGACAGAGCTGAACAGTCTCAAAAAATAAAAATAAAAGAAAGAAAGAAACAGAAAATACGCTACCACTTATATGTTTCACCCTTTATTTTTAATATATATTTTAAAAGAATATACATCCTACAATTTTTTTTCTTTCAGCACTTTGAATATATCATCCCAGTCCCTCCCAGCTTGCAAGATTTCTGTTGTGAAGTCAGCTGATTGCCTTATGAGTGTTCCTTTATTTATGATCAGTCTTTTATCTCTTGCTGCTTTCAATATTCTCTCTACTTTTGACTTTTGACAATTTGCTTTTAATGTGTCTCAGTATTCTTCTTTGACTTTTCTTGGGGTTCTTTGAGCATCATGAATCTGAAGGCCCATATCCCTCCTACAATTTGGGAAGTTTTCAGTCAGTATTTCTTTAAATAAGCTTCAACTTCTTTCTCTCACTCTTTTTATTCTGGGATTCTCATAATTTGTATAATTGTATGTTTGATGATGTCTCATATCCCTATGCTTTCCTCACTCATTTTCAATCTTTTAAAATTTTTGTTCCTCCAATTAGCTGTTTTCAAATGACCAGTCTTCTAAATCACTAATTATTTCTTCTTTACAATTGAGTCAGCCATTGGAGCTGGATATTGAATTTTTCAATTCTGTAATTGTGTTCTTCAATTTCAAGATTTCTGTTTGGTCCTTTTTTAAAAATAATATCTATTTCTTTATTGAACTTCTCATTGTTTTCTGAATTTTATTTAATTTTCTGTCTTTTATTGCATCTCATTGAGCTTCTTTAAGATGATTATTTTGAATGCTTTTCTTTTGGCAATTCACAGATCTCCATTTCTTTGGAGTCCATTACTGGAACTTCATTAGTTTTGTTTGTTTGTTTTGGTGGTATCCTGTTTGCCTGATTTTTTGTTATTTGCATAACATTGTGTTGGGGTATGTGGATTTGAAGGAACAACTATCTCTTTCAATATTTAAAGACTGGTTTGATCAGTTTAAGGCCATCTCCTGTCAGGTTCCTGGGCTGATGAGATTTCCTCCAGCATCATAGTCACATGGGATTGAAGTCAAGTCATGTAGCTGATAATGGGTCCACGGTAGGGTTGTTAGGATTATTGCCAGAGATTCTAACAGGTGTGGATGTTCTCTGGTTCCTGGGTGGACTGCACTGTCTCCAGGATCTTGATCCATAGAATGAGCACTGGGATGAGGATTTGCTTCAGAATCCACAGATGGCCATCTTGTTAACAAGTGCAGAGATGGGCGTGGCTTTCTTTAGGGCTCTGAGAGGGCTCCCAATGGATTACTTTGTTGGTCTCTGTGAGTAAAATTACTGGCTCATTTGTTAAGTGTATGTTTAAATTAATACAAAAATGGAAACTATTTCCCAAAGTGGCTGTACCATGTTACATTACTACCACCAATGTATGAGAAATTCAATCATGTTCTCATGAGCACTTGGTATTGTTAGTTTTTTGTTTTTAAGTTTGCCTATTCTAATTTGTATACATTGGGTATCTCTTTGTGCTTTTGATTTGCTTTTTAATAATGTTGAGCATATTTTCATGTACTTCTTTGACATCTGTATCTCGTCTTTAGTGTGGTGTCTGTTTAAATGTTTTCTGACTTTTAGTTGAGTTGTTTGGCTTCTTATAATTGACCTTTAAGAACTAGTTTTATTTTCCGTGTGCCTAAATTTCCTTTCCACAGAGGCTTTTTTTCAATCACCTTATAGTATCTTTCTAAGAGTAAAAATCTTCATTTTGAGAAAGTGTAATGTACCAGACTTTAGAAAAAGGTTATGCTTTTTGTACTATAAACAAAAGTACCTCACCCAAATTTACAAAGATTTTCACCTGTTTTCTTGTAGAAGCTTTATACTTTTAGGTTTTATATTCAGGCATGTGATAGATTTCAAGTTAATTTTTGTATATGGTGCAAGGTATAGTTTGAGGGTTTTGGGGTTTGGTTTTGGTTTTGCATCTGGCTATCAAATTATTCCACTACCATTTGTTGAAAATACTACCCTTGATTAATCAAATGACATTAGCAGTTTGTAAAAATCAATTGATTATATATTTGTGGATCTATGTTTGGACTTTTTTTTTTTTGGCCAATACCACGTGGTGTCGATTACTGTAGCTCTTTATACTAAGTCTTGTAGTCTTACTATAAGTCTTTCAAGTTTGTTTTCTTATAAAATTGTTTTGGTGTGCTCTAAGTATATTAGTTATCTATGGTTGCATAGCAATTTGCCTAACACTTAGAGGTTTAAAACAACAAACATTTATTATCTCACAATTTTTGTCATTCAGGAATTTAGAGCAGGAATTTATCTCACAATTTTTGTCATTCAGGAATTTAGTTGGGCTTTTCTAGATAAGATTATCCCATAAAGTTGAAACAGAGATGTCAGTCAAAACTGCAGTCATCTGAAGGCTTGATGGGGCTACAAGATTTATTTTCAATTTCACTTAGATGTTGGCCAGGGGCATCAGTGTCTCAACATTTAGACTTCTCCATAAGGCTTCTCGCAATATGGCAGCTAGCTTCCCCCAAAATAAATAGGGTGTGTGTGTGTGTATGTGTGTGTTAAAGAGAGGGGGAGAGAGAACATAAAAGGGTGTCTTTTGACCAATAGAATATGGTAAAACTAATAGCATGTCACCTTCAAATTTGGTTAATTGTGCCATATTCTATTAGTTCTACCATGTTCTATTGGTCAAACAGAGACTAACCTGAATAACATGATCATTAGGGGTTATCTTGGGGACTGATTACCACAATAGATTCATTGCCCATCTATATAAACTTCAGAGTAAATTTGTTAATTCTTACTCTACCTGCTAAGAAAAAACCTGTTATGGTTTTGATAAGACTCCATTGAATCTACAATTTAGGTAAACTGATGTGTAACAATATGAACACAATATCATTGTGTTTCATTTATTTAGGTCTTCCTTGATTACTGTCATTAATGTTTTATAATTTTCAGAATAAAAATCTTGTATATATTTTGTTAGAATTATCCTTTATGATTTATCTTTTGTGTTAGCATTATATATGGTACTAGTTTTATAAATTTAACTTTCCAATTGTTCATTGTTAGCATATAGAAAACAACTGATTTTCAAAAATCTATATTCTGCAAACTTGCTAAACTCACTTTTTAATTTTAATAGCTTCTTTTTATTCCTTAGAATTTTCTATATAGAAATTTATGTTGTCTGAAAATTTATCTTCTAATTGTGTGTTTTTGCTTCCTTTTCTTGTTTTATTGCACTGTTGGGGACCTCTAGCACAATATTTAAGAGTGGTTAAGAGTAGACATCTTTGCTTTTTTCCTGAGTTATAGGTCTTCAAAGCTGTCATTTATCAATTAGAGAATGATCCCTTTTATTCCCTATTGATAAGAATTGTTATCAGGAATAAGTGTTGGATTTTGTCAAATAGTTTTCCTATATTTATTATCATGATCAACTGTTTTTCTTCTTTAGTCCATTGAATTGTAGATTACATTGATTAATTGGTAAATGCTGTACAGACCTTGCATCCTGAGATAACCTCTACTTGGTCATGATGTATTATCCTTTTTGTATATTACTAGATAATTTATTAATATATTATTAAGAAGTTTTACATCCAAGTTCATGAGGGATATTTGTTGTTTTCTTGTAATGTTTGGTTTTTGTATAAGGGTAATGCTGACCTCATAGTGTTTCCTCTTTTATTTCCTGCAAGAGTTTGTGCAGAATTGGTATTTTTTCCTTTGACTCTTTAGTAGAATTCACCAGTGAAATCACCTGACACTGTAGTTTTTTGTTGGGAGCTTTTCAGGTTACCTGTTTTTTGAATGAGCTTGTGCTAAGTTTGTATCTTTCAGGGAATGTATTGAGGTTTTTTTTTTAAATATTTTCAAATTTATTGACACAATGTTGTTCAAAACATTTCTTTATTATCTTTTTAATATCAGTATAATCTATATGATGTTTTCTTTTTCATTTGTGTTATTGTTTATTTCTAGCTTTCTTTTGTTTTTGATAAGGTTCGGCTAGAGGTTTGTCAATTTTATTGCTCTTTTCAAAGAATCATGTTTTGATTTTGTTTTTTTTTTAATCTATTGTTTTACTGTTTTTAATTTTACTTATTTCTACTCATAATTATTATTTCTTCCCTTCTGCTCTTTTATCTTTTCTTCTACTTTTGGTTTCTTAAAGTAAAACTTAGGTAATGTATTTGAAATCTTTTTTATTGCCTAATATAAATATTTAATGATGTAAATTTATCTCAAAGCACTTATTTTATCTGCATACCAAAAGTTATGTTTCAATTTCCATTAAATCCGAAATGATTACTAATTTTCCTTGTGATTTCCTCTTTGATATATTGGTTATTTGAAAGTATAGTGTTTAATTTCCAAATACTTGGGGATTTTCTAGATATCATTCTGTTATTGACTTCTATTTTAATTGCTTCATGGTCAGAGAATATACTTTTTATAATTTTAATTATTTTAAATTTTTTGTTTTTATTGTTTTCATAGCCCAAAATATGATCTATTTTAATGAACATTCCATATACACTTGAAAAACATGTATATTCTGTTATTGTTGGATAGAATGTTGTATAAATTTTAATTAGGTTATGTTGGCTAATAATATTGCTCACAGAAATTTAATCTTACTATTTTCTGTCTACTTGTTCTATTAATTAATGAGAGAATGATGAAGTCTTTGACTACAAATTATAGATTTCTCTCTTACTCTGTAAGTTCTATTAGCTTTTGCTTTGTGTATTTTGAAACATATTTTTTAGGTTCATAAACATTTAGAATTGTTATTCTTCTTAATACATTTATCAAGAGTGTAGTTTTCAGCCAAAGACTCAAGGGAATTCCTATGCTGTTTTCTGGAGCTCTTTATCTGCATAACGTTCCCTCTTCAGTATTTGGTCCTATAAATTCTTGCCACCTCAGTCTCACTAAACTCTGATATCTAACTTCTCAGTTCAGTAAGATCACCAGGCTGCTTTTGCTTACAGGTCAGGAATTGCTTCAATGAAGAAAGCCAGGATGATTTTTAGGCCTCACTTGGTTTGTTTCCTTTCTCTCAGGGATTACAGTACTGCCTATCTCTTATTCAAGATCTGAAAAATGTTGTTGCATGTATGTTTTCCAGTTTTCTAGTTGTTGTTGTCAGTTCTTTATAGCCAGAGTGGAATTTGCTATATTAGTGTATAGGCATATTGCCCAGTTGCTTTCAGCTGTACTTCTCTAACAATGTTTAAGAGTTCCTTAATTTCTCACCACCACTTACTTTTATAAATCAAATAGATATGAAGGGAAGCTGATTTTTTAAGTTTGGATTTCCTGATTACTAGTGAGGATAAGTGCCTTTCTTTTTATATGTTTTTGGATATAAATTTCCCCAGTTTATATGTTTTAGTAATGGTGACCAGATATCTTTGTTTACTGAGGAAGTCCAAGGGTATATTTTAGGGTAGATAAATAGCATTAGATGTTGTATATTTATTGTGCTTACTGATATTTGGATTTAATTATCCTTTTCATTGTTTTGTTCTTCCGAGGACTTTTCTGCTTTCTCTTGCTTTTAATTTGATTGATTGCATTTCTTTTTAATTCCCTTCTTTTATTCATTATATTCCTATTTTTATGTGTTTGTGGTTAGCTTTACATTTTTAACATAACTGCTGACTTGAAAAATCTAAAGTTAATCAATATTTCTACTTCCAACTATTATGCTCAAAATATTTTGCTTGATATTATTGCCCACTATTTTATTTTCCACCTTCTTTTTGTAGTGCTCAAATTACTTATTTTTATGATTATTATTTTATATAACCCATTGTTGCTAATGTTGCCCATGTGTTCACCAATACATTTATTCAGCATTAATTTTGTACCTTGCTTTTTCCTTCCAGGTTCAATTCCTTTGTTTAATTTTTCTCTCAGCAGGATTCTAGGAGTTATAAATTCATTTAACCCTTATTTTTCTGAATATATCTTTATTTCTCTTTCATTCTTTGAATGATAGTTTAGTGCAAAATATTTTTTTGGCAATTATTTTTCTTTGGCATTTTAAAGACATATTACATGATTTTCTACAGTAAACTCTTCTCAGTTTCCTTTTATAAATTTCTCTTTGTCTTTGGCATTTGACAGTTTCATTATGATGTGTCATTATGGATTTATTTTTATTTATTGTGCCAGATCATTGCACTTTTAAAATATGATTAATTAAGTTTGTTATCAATTCTGGGCAATTTTGCCTTTTATGTATTATCTTAGTTCCTTCCTTCTGGAACTCCTATTGAGAATTTATTGAGAAATTATCATTCAATTCTCTATTTTTCTATTTTTTATCTGCTATGGTTTGATTTTGTTACCCAAAGTTCATGTATTGGAAACATAATCCCTAATGCAATAATGTTGAGAGGTGGAACGTTTAAGAGGCGATTACAGATCATGGCAGACAGAAGGCAGGACTAGATTGCAGCTTCAGACAGGTCAGCTTTCAGAAGCTCGCATTGTGAATTTTACCTCCAGATGGACTGCAGGAACAAACCAGTAATCTGAGAGGAGCCACGGATCCTCTGAAGGAAGGCGGCGGCTCCTATAGGACCCAGGAGACACACTAAATACTGCGAGTGCCCCAACCGCAGAAACGGAAAAGGAAGACCCTCCTCTCCTGAACATATACCACCCCCACTGGAGAAACTGAAGGTCTGTTTGCAGGAGAAGTTTCTGACTTTAGCTGGAGCTGAGTCAATTTAGAGAATCGAGTGAAATATAGGGGTAGAGAAAGCAGCAGAAAGGCCCTGGGAGCTCACTGTGTCCCCTACCAGGCCATTACCACAAGGATCCATCTGGATGATGACCAGAGGAACAGAGGGTAACGCTCCACAGGGAGAAGGACATCTCCAGCTGAACTTTGTAACAATTTGAAAGGGGTAAGAAGCTTCCTGGCCAGAACTTGGTGGAGGGTGCAAATCCAGTGTGCAGGCTCAACAGGTGAGGGAAGAACTAAGCCCTTTTCTTTTGCAGGTGGAAGGTGGGTAGCCCAGAGCAAGTTTGGAAATGCATCATGCCCTCCACCTGGAAACAGATTTGGGACTGCTGGGGTTGGGGGCACAGTGGGAATGAGACCGGCCCTTCAGTTTGGGTGGGAGCTGGGTAAGGCCTGTGACTGACGGCTTTCCCTCACTTTCCTGACAACCTGCATAACTCAGCAAAGGCAGCCATTATCCTCCTAGATTCACAACTACAATGATCTGAGAATCTTACCCCCAGCCCTCACAGCAGTCACAGCAAGATCCACCCAAAGAGAATCTGAGCTCAAACGCGCCTGGCCCCACCTGCACCTGATAGTCTTTCCCTATCCACCCTGGTAGTAGAAGACAAAGGGCATATAATCTTGGGAGTTTTAGGGCCCTACCCGCCATTGGTCTTTCTCTATATTACTACAGCTGATGCTTTCTGGAAAGTGTCAGCTTCTGGTAGGAAGCCAACCATCACATAAATAGAGCATTAAACCACCAAAGCTAAGAACCCTCATGGAGTCTACTGCACCCCCCCTGCCACCTCCACCAGAACAGGCACAAGTGTCCATGGTTGAGAGACCCATAGATAGTTCACTTGACAGAATTCTGTGCAGACAACCCCCAGCACCAGCCCAGAGCTGGGTAGACTCACTGGTTGGCTAGATCCAGAAGAGAGTCAACAATCACTGCAGTTTGGCTCACAGGAAGCCACATCCATAGGAAAAGGGGGAGTGTAATACAACAAGGGAACATCCCATGGGACAAAAGAATCTGAACACCAGCCTTCAACCCTAGACCTTCCCTCTGACAGAGCCCATCCAAATGAGAAGGAACCTGAAAACCAACCCTGGTAATGTGACAAAACATGGCTCTTAAATACCCCTCACAATGACACCAGTTCACCAGCAATGGATCCAAACCAGAAAGAAATCCCTGATTTACCTGAAAAATAATTCAGATTAGTTATTAAACTAATCAGGGAGGGACCAGAGAAAGGCAAAGTCCAATGCAAGGAAATCCAAAAAATGGCACAAGAAGTAAAAGGAGAAATATTCAAGGAAATAGATAGCTTAAAGAAAAAACAATAAAAAATTCAGGAGACTTTGGACACATCTTTAGAAAGGCAAAGTGCTCTGGAAAGCCTCAGCAATAGAATTGAACAAGTAGAAGAAAGAAATTCAGGGCTTGAAGACAAGGTCTTCTAATTAACCCAATCCAACGAAGGCAAAGGAAAAAGAATAAGAAAATACGAACAAAGCCTCCAGGAAATCTGGGATTATGTTAAATGCCCAAACTTAAGAATAATCAGTGTCGTTCCTCAGGAAGAAGAGAATTCTAAAAGCTTGGAAAACATCTTCAGGGAAATAGTTGAGGAGAACTTCCCCGGACTTGCTAGAGACCTAGATATGCAAATGCAAGAAGCAAGAAGCACAAAGAACACCTGGAAAATTGATCACAAAAAGATTTTCACCTAGGCACATTGTCATCAGGTTATCCAAAGTTAAGACAAAGGAAGAAAGACTCTTAAGAGCTGTGAGACAGAAGCACCAGGTAACCTATAAAGGAAAACCTATCAGATTGACAACGGATTTCTCAGCTACCCTACAAGCTAGAAGGAACTGGGGCCGTATCTTCAGCTCCTTAAACAAAACAATTATCAGCCAAGAATTCTGAATCCAGTGAAACTAAGCATCATATATGAAGGAAAGATACAATCATTTTCAGACAAACAAATGCTAAGAGAATTCACCATTACCAAGTAACCACAATAAGAACTGCTAAAAGGAGCTCTAAATCTTGAATCAAATACTGGAAACACATCAAAACAGAACCTTTTAAAGCATATGTCACACAGGGCCTATAAAACAAATACAATTTAAATGTAAAAACAAAACAAAAAAAAAAGTAAACAAGCAACCAAAAGCACAATGAATGCAATGGTACCTCACATTTCAATACTAACATTGAACGTAAATGGCCTAAATGCTCCACTTAAAAGATACAGAATTGCAGAATGGATAAGAACTCACCAACCAACTATCTCCTGCCTTCAGGAGACTCAACTAACACATAAGGACTCACAGAAACTTAAAGTAAAGGGGTGGGAAAAGGCATTTCATGCAAATGGACAACAAACGAGAGCAGCAGTAGCTATTCTTATATCAGACAAAAGAAACTTTAAAGCAACGGTAGTTAGAAGAGACAAAGAGTAGTTGGAAGAGACAAAACAGTAGTTAAAAGATCTTGTCGGAGAGATCCAAGATGGCCGATTAACAACAGCTCAGGATTGTAGCTCCCAGTGAAAGCGCAGAGAGCGAGTGGACGCCGCACTTTCAGACGAATTTTTGTTGCCCACAGACTAGGAGATTCCCGGAGGAGGAGCCACAC
>CAUYLG010034534.1:0-11121 GCA_963573385.1 Cacajao melanocephalus | reverse complement strand
TTCTTTTAGCTCAGAGAAGTTTCTTATCCACCTTCTGAAGCCTGATTCTGTCAGTTCATCACACTCATTCTCCGTCAGGCCTTGTTCTCTTGCTGATGAGGAACTGCGATCCCCTGTAGGAGGAGAGGCATTCTGATTTCGGGTGTTCTCAGCCTTTTTGCACTGGTTTCTTCCGATTTTTGTGGCTTTATCTACCTGTCGTCTTTGTAATTGCCGACTTTCAGATTGGGTCTGAGTGGACGTCCAGCTTGTTGGTGATGAAGTTTTTTCTGTTTCTTAGTTTTCCTTTGGCGGATGCCCCTTCCCCACAGAGCTAGGCCTTCCTGGGTTCAGTTGTGCTTACCGTGAAACTCTCAGTCCTCAGCGCTTCCAATTACTGTTCTCCTTGTGGGGATGGGACCAGCCAAGCCCAACTCAAAGGGCATCTAGTCGCATATACTCCGCACTGAGAAGCGCCATGCCGGGGCGGCGGTAAAACAGCTGCGCTGGCCAAAAGAGTCGCGCTGGCAACCCGTGTGGCTCCTCTGCTGGGAATCTCCCAGTTTGCGGGCAACAGAAATTCGTCTGAAAGTGCGGCGTCCACTCACTCTCTGCGCTTTTGCTGGGAGCTACAATCCTGAGCTGTGGTTAATCGGCCATCTTGGATCTCTCCGCCCGGTGATGAAGTTTTTTCTGTTTCTTAGTTTTCCTTTCCCCACAGAGCTGGACCTTCCCGGTTCAGCTGTGCTTACTGTGAAACTCTCAGTCCTCAGCGCTTCCAATTGCTGTTCTCCTTGTGAGGATGGGACCAGCCGAGCCCGACTCAAAGGGCACCCCGTCCCATATACTCCGCACCGAGAAGTGCCACGCAGGGTGCCGGCAAAATAGCCGTGCTGGCCAAAAAAGTCGCGCTGGTGACCCGTGTGGCTCCTCTGCCGGGAATCTCCCAGTCTGTAGGCAACAAAAATTCGTCTGAAAGTGCGGCGTCCACTCGCTGTCTGCGCTTTCACCGGGAGCTACAATCCTGAGCTGTTGTTAATCGGCCATCTTGGATCTCTCTCTCAGGACTATTTTTTAAACAAAAATTTGCTTAGAATCTTACAAGTCGAAGAGGTAAACATAGCGACACTAGAATTGAAGCTGGGTTGGGATGCAGAGGCTTTTCCACTCAGCCATTTAATCCATTTTCCTAGAAGCCCTGTAGGTTTCACCAGGAAACCTGGGTCCCTAAGACATCGAGTTTGGGAACTGGCATAAGGAACATGCACCAGATCAGAATCTGAACGTTTTGTTCTGAGTTTGAGACTTGGAGCTGGTCATTAACTTTCTCTGGTTTTTGGTTCCCTGATGGTATAGTAGAGGTACAAGATGTAGATGATCTTCAAGGTAGCGCCCAGCTCTAAAACTTTATAATCTCAAGTGCTGCTGGTGATAAATTACTCCACATCTGTCCAATCAATGCCAGAGATTTAATCTAAGTTCATGAGCAAGCCAGGCTGTGCCAAAGAGGAAATCGTTCTCAACTCTGTATTTGGCATTGTTTTTAACACTGGAAGCAAATTCCAGTTTTCACGTTGGCTACATTCATCCCTGATCATGAACCATGAATTATTTCAACATTGTCTAGTTTATCTGACATAAGTAAGGAATGTTTATGTTGTTACATATTTGAAAACTCTGACTTCTAGTTCATGAGTATCAGGTTGAACAAAAGCTTGGCTTATAGTAAGCACTCAATAAATAGTTGTTTCTTATGACTGTGCTAAAAACCACTGAATTGTACACTTTAAAAGAGTGAATTTTATGGTATATGAATTGTATCTGTTTTTTTAAGTTGTTGAGTGAATGAATTAAATAGTTATATTTGTTGCAATTTTAAAATCCTAATTTCTGGTGCTCAGAACAAAACAACAGCAACAACAAAACCAAATTAAAAAAAGAACAAGAGAAGTTTAAATCAACAAGTATCACTTGTTGTCAGGTGACATTAATTAGGGCTGGACACAGTGGCTCACACCTGTAATCCTAGCACTTTGAGAGGCCAAGGTGGGAAGATTGCTTGAGCCCAGGAGTTCAAGACCAGCCTGGGCAACATAGTGAGACCCTGTTTATATAAAACAGCAACAAAAAAAATTTAAAGATATTTGGGATTTCTTTCTTTCTTTCTTTTTTTTTTTTGACATGGTCTCACTTTTTCACCCAGGCTGGAGGGCAGAGGTGCAAACACAGCTCACTGAAGCCTTGACCTCCCAGGTTCAAGCGCTCTTCCTCCCTTAGTTCACCAAGTAGCTGGGACTACAGGCCCATTCCACCACACTCAGCTAAATTTTGTATTTTTTGTAGAGATGGGTATTTGCCATGTTGCCCAGGCTGGTCTTGAATCCCTAGGCTCAAGAAATCCTCTGGTCTCAGCTTCCCAAAGTGCTAGGATTATAGGTATGAGCCATTGTGCCTGGCCACATTCTTAAACTTTAAGATTTTGGCAAGCATGTTACATGATAGAAGTTTCCTTGCTGCTTTTTCAGATGTGAAGTAGTGACTAGATTAACTTCACTTATAAATTTCGATGGCATTTTATAATGTTTTTATGGGCTGGGTGTAGTGGCCTACACCTGTAATCCCAGCACTTTAGGAGGTTGAGGCAGGTAGATCACTTGAGGTCAGGAGTCGAGACCAGCCTGGCTAACATGGTGAAACCCCATCTCTACTAAAAATACATAAAACTAGCCGAGATCAGGAGATGAGACCAGCCTGGCTAACATGGTGAAACCCCATCTCTACTGAAAATACAAAAAACTAGTCAGGTGTGGTGGTGCTCGCCTATAATCCCATCTACTCAGGAGGCTGAGGCAGGAGAATTGCTTAAACCAGGGAGGCAGAGGTTGCAGGAGCCGAGATGATGCCATTGCACTCCAGCCTGGGCAACAAGAGCAAAACTCCGTCTCAAAAAAAAAAAGTTTTTATGCTTTGTAAGTATTACATTTAATGCCGTAAATTCACGATGCCTGATATTTTGCCTATTACTTATTTCCTTGGGTCAATTTCTTCATGCAGTGAGAGCCATCGGCTTACACATTAACTGTAAAAATTTACAATTTTTGGGAATCAGGTGCAGTGGCTTGCACCTGTAATCCCAGATACTGGGAGGCTGAGGCAGGAGGCTTGCTTGACCCCAAAAGTTCTAGACCAGCCTTAGCAACAAACCTAGACCCTGCCTCTACAAAAAAAAAAAAAAAAAAAAAAAAAAATTGTATAAATTAGGTAGGGAGCAGCACATGTATGTATTCCAAGGTACTTGGGAGGCTGAGGCAGAAGGATCACTTGAGCCTAGGAGTTCAAAGCTGCAGTGACCTATCATTATCCCACTGCACTCCAGCCTGGGTAAGAGTGAAATCCTCATCTCTCTAAAAATAGATATTACAATGATCAATCAAATGTACATGAAGATAGTATTTTTATATACTTCCTTTCTGAGTAAATGAGTATTTGTTGGGGGGATTTTATAAATTAGTTTAAAATAAAAACTCTTTATATTTGGTTTACTTCTTATCTTTACTATATTATTAACAAGAGAGGGCAGCCATAAACAATTTTAAAGAATTCTATGGCTCACATATATTTCAGAGGTAAAAGTCCTTTAATTCTCCTTTAAAAACACTTCATTCCGTAACACATGGTACATACTTTTTTATTTTTTTGAGACAGAGTCTTGCTCTGTCACCCAGGCTAGAGTGCAGTGGCACAATTTCAGCTCACTGCAACCTCCGCCTCCCAGGTTCAAGCAGTTCTCGCACCTCAGCCTCCCAAGTAGCTGGACCTACAGGCTTACGCCACCATGCTGGCTGATTTTTCTATTTTTAGTAGAGTCAAGGTTTTGCCATGTTGGCCAGGCTGGTCTCAAACTCCTGAACTCAGGTGATCTGCCTGCCTTGGCCTCCCAAAGTGTTGGGATTACAGGCGTGAGCCACTGCGCCCAGCCAGTACATACTATTTAAACTCATTGCTGACACATCATTTATACCTCTGGTATAACCCTTAGAACATGGAGGGACCTAAGTAACTGTCTAACCATCTCATTTTATAGGTAAGAAAAGTAAATCCCGAAAAGCTTACACGACATGTCTAAGACTACCTAGCCACTTGATGGCAGAATTTGTTTAGTTTTGTCCTTAGCAGCACCACTCCGCCAACCATTTCTTTATTAAGTATCTGTAACATAGAAACTAGCTATGTACCTTATAATGGATTCAGGAGAGACCTGAAGAAATTTAGCCTTGAGTAAGATCAGGTTTACGCTTCAGAATTACTTAGAAATTCAAAAATTAATTCAAAAATCATTTACATTATCAGATTCACAAACCTGATGACTTGTTTTGATCCTGTAGCCTAATTCTCATTAACTGTTTTTTTCCTGTTGCTATGTTAATATTTATATACATTTTAATTATTTACAAAGAGTATTCGAGACAACCCAACAGCATATTTTTTAAAAGCATAAAACTCTTAGGCTTATAGTAATAAATTTGAATGTGTGGTTTTTTTTTTTTTTTTTTTGAGACAGAGTTTCACTCTTGTTGCCCAGCCTGGAGTGCAGTGGTGTAATCTTGGTTTATCGCAACCTCTGCCTCCCAGGTTCAAGCAATTCTCCTGTCTCAGCCCCCCAAGTAGCTGGGATTATAGGTATGCGCCATTATGCCCAGCTAATTTTTGTATTTTCAGTAGAGACAGGGTTTTACCATGTTGGTCAGGCTGGTCTCAAACTCCTGACCCCAGGTTATCCACCTGCCTCAGTCTCCCAAAGTTCTAGGATTACAGGTGTGAGCCAACGCACCCGGCCAAGTTTTGATTATTTCTAAAAGTCATTATTTACAGCACATTATAATAACATCTATGTGTCTGTTAAAAGTTATTCTTTATATAGGCTTTGAACATTTCTGGCAAAAAGTGTATTTTTTTTCCTCAATATTGTAGTACTCATTCTAGTGCTATAACCTGAGGAAACTAAAGATCAGAAGCATGAGGAGAGACATTTTTATGTACTTGTTCCTCTTAGTTAAGAGATTTTATATACTTGTTCCTCTTAGTTAAGAGATTTTACATACTTGTTCCTCTTAAGAGATTTTACGTACTTGTTCCTCTTAGTTAAGAGATAAGTTCCCTCAACCTTGGTTTTCCCACCCAGGTTTGTCTCTGCCTCAGAGATGAATTATTCCTACCAGTAGCAGGTGTAGTTAGTCAGTTTACCAACATATTTTTTATATCACCAGAATACTTCTGTCATCAGTAATTATTTTTTATGATCCACTTACGAACCAGAGATTGACTAAATACACACACATGCATGCACACACACACAGACGCACTTACAAAGCTACAAATCAGGTTCTATGACGGATGATGTGGTATGACCCCCTGTCGCACCCCCGATTTCTAGCCCCTTAAAGACTAAGACACTCATGCTCCCGTTTGTCCAGAGTATTGGCTGCTGATGGCTGGTAGCTACGTTCTTCTTGTGAAATTGTTCTTTACTTAAAGAAGCTGCCTCACCTAAGTTTACACTCCCTCTACTGATGTGGGAATACAAAGGCTTGGCTCCTTGGCTTTAATTTTGAACTTCTCTGAAGAGGCTTCAGAGCTCCTGTGGGTCAACTGAGACCTCTGTTGTGACTGCATCACAGTTCAACTTCTCCCTCTCTAATCTTACTTTCTTGCCTCTCACAGATCATGTCCTGGGAGAAACTCTCTTTCCCACAACAAACCTCCTGCATGCACATCTCAGAGTCTATTTCCTCAGAGTCTAGATCCCAACCTGCAACTGCTTATAAATATATTTGTGTGGAAATGGAAGGAGACAAAGGAAGAAGTTGAAATGAGTTGATTAATTTTGCCCATCATATGTGGCATAATCATGGGAGAAAGGAAAAGAAAACAAGGCTTGGATATTAAATTCATTTTCCTTTTTTTTTTTTCTTTTTTTTTGGGACGGAGTCTTGCACTGTCACCCAAGCTGTAGTGCAATGGCACGATCTCGGCTTACTGCAATCTCTGCCTCCTGGGTTCAAGCAATTCTCCTGCCTCAGCCGCCCTAGTAACTGGGACAGCAGGCACGTGCCACCATGCCCAGCTAATTTTTTTTGTATTTTTAGTAGAGTCAGGGTTTCATCATGTTGGCCAGGATGGTCTTGATCTCCTCACCTCATGATCTGCCTGCCTCAGCCTCCAAAAGTGCTGGGATTACAGGTGTGATCCGGCCATTAAATTCATTTTCTTATATAGTACTACTGGTTCTATTTTATCTATAGTCCTTACAGTGGATTATCATTTATTTACCTCTGAATGTTAGACTACCTCGTCCTTCCATTCTCTACCCTCTTTTCTCTCTATAATTCCATAAAGAGGCCAGATGTGACTCACATCTGTAATCCCAGTGCTTTGGGAGGCTGATGTGGGAGGATCACTTGAGGCCAGGAGTCTGAGACCAGCCTGAGCAATATAGCAAGACCCAGTCTCTTAAAAAAAATTATAAACAATCTTTTCCATTCAGGTAAGTCTTATGAATTTAATTAGCACCTATACACGCATGGATTCCTAAATCTTTAGCTCCAATTCTAACGACTTTCTGAGGTTTAGATAAGAATTTTCAAAGGCTATTTGACCTCTCAACTTGAATTTTTTTGCAGACACTTTAAATTCATTGTGTCCAAAACTAAACTCATTACCATCAAAATCACTTCCCCATATAGTCTCTATCTCTTGTGTAATACATTCACTATCTGCCCAGTTCCCTCAAAGTAAATTACCTAATTGTTGTCAGTCTTCTCACATGTTATATGAATGATTGATCACCAAATCTTGAAAATTCAAATCAGAAATGTAAAATCTATTTTTTTCCACTGCTTTACTTAAGTCTTGTTATTTTATTCTCTTTTTTGGTCTGAAAGACTACCTCTGTAGTCAATTTTAGTTCTTTAACCATCTTCCCAGTTTCTCAGTCTAACTCACCACATACCAGCTACCGTTAGGCCTATAAAAGAAACTGTATTCAGTGGTATTTGTGAAAACCAGTTTGGGCTCCAGTTCCCTGTTTTTGATCCATTACATATCCTGAGTTCTTATTCTGTCTCTTTTACTTAGAATTGGCATTTAAGTGTGTGTTTGGGCTCTTGAATCCTATCTATCCTATAGCATTCTGACTTGGCTGTCTCTACTCTGGACCCCTGCAGGTGATGTTATCATAGTCATCGTCATACTCAGTGATCTGCAGCCTCTGAGTACTAAGGATATAGCAGTCAACAAAAATCACTGTTCTCATAGAGCTTACGTTCTAGTGGGATAAGTGCATCTGTTGAGGCCGAGAGATGAAGAAGGGGAATGCTAACCACAATATTTACACTTTCTCCCTGGCTAACATAGTTTGTTAAAGAGACATAATTTGTCCAGCCGATTGTACCAGCATCTCCTCCCATAATTGTCCAAGGGATCTGCAAGCCATTGCTGCTTCACCCTCCTCAAACATATCTTGGGATCAATTAAAAACAAACAAAAACAAAAACAGCCTTCCTTGCTTAAGCAACTGCAAATTCATATGAAAGCCTGAGATTCATAACTGTCATGTATAATAGGGTGATACTTTACAATATTATACGGATACAATGTAATCTTCACAGTCTTCCTTTTCCTTGGTTTGAGGCTTATTACACAAAAGGAGCCAGAGGATTATTACACAAAGGAAGCTACACCAGAAAGGACACTGATTAGCTTTGGGACTCAAAGCTGACTTCCCTGACCTCTCCAAGAAGAGAATTGTCTTGCAAAGCTAGAGAATGAAAAGGTTTCCCAAACTCCTTTTGCTAGCATTAACACATCAAAGGCTAAGCCTGATAACTATTAGGCTCTCAAATCACCACTACCCACAATAGGAAACATCATACTGTGACCCAGTTCACGTGTACCTAGACCAAATATTATATGTACATGTGAAGTGGGTCATAATATCATATATATATATATATATATATATATATATACACACACACACACACACACACACACACACACACATGCATTATTGTGAAACAAAAGTTTAACATGCATTTTGATATATTCATCCACTATAATTTTCTTTCTTTTTAATACACTATCCACAGCACTCTGAACTGTGATGTGCATTTAAAAAAAAAGTACAGCCCAGGATTTTTCAAAAGCAAAAATTCAGTGAGACAGAAAAAGAAGTTAATTCTCCTTCTGCTGGGTGCAGGGTTTGGGGTGGGTAGGGGTGGGGGCCGTGCTTAGGGAGAGGATCTGAAGAATCAGAATGTTCAAATCCTTGTTGTTGAGTAGATTTTGACTAGAGGGAAAATATCTTACAGTGAAGAACAGAATTATTTGATGTTGGTTATTAAAAGCAGAAAGTTTTGAAGTCACTGCATTCATAGGGAAGTGTAAGGTCACCAAGACATTGTAAAAACTAGATAAGGATGAGGCAACTGCAGAATGTTTACATTCGTACAGGGATAAGCACAGGATAAGCTAAAACCACAGCTGGTGTTTAACCAAAGAAGAACCGGCTGTAACTGACATTGCACACTGTATGGGTCTCTCCTGATGACCAGAGCAGTGAAATTCCTCCTCATGATAGTGATATTATAAAATGAAAAAAGTAAGAAAATGAAGTAATTGGTAACCAGTGGTGGAGCAACATGTGGTCTAGTTAGTGTCATCTTGAGGGAAAGACAGGAGCGTTTGTGTGGTGGGTTGGGTGGTGGCAGCGGCAGGAAGAAAGTTGTGCAAGAAAGATGAGACCATGAAAATGATAAACACGGGGTAGGCGTAAAAATGCACAGACTTGCATACTTAGCAAATACTTGGGTGCCTTAGACCTGCTATAATTAACTGACAAGATTGTGTTCAATAAAGATAATAGAATTTTGTGTCTCCACATTGCCTCATCAGTTTGCCCCCATCCTACCTTTGAAGCAACAAATAGATTAAGCTGAGGTTTTTCTGGATTGGGTTAAATTTAGATTTTTTTATTCTTTCCCTCCTAAAAGGGGAGGAGCTAACAAGAAAGATCAGATAAGTTATAGTAAATAAAAAGACCTCATTGTCATTGTACATTCAAGTGTAGTGAGTAAATGTGTGACCCCATCCATATGGTCTTTGCCCAAATGTCACCTTTCAACAAGCCTTCCCTAACCACAGTGTAATTTACCCCAAGCACTCCTTCTCCTGTTCTGCTTTACTTTTCTACATAGCATTTATTGCAAATAAACAACAGTGTGTGTGTATGAATAATATAATGAATCTCTTATGTTCCCATCACCAAGCTTCAATAATTATCACTATTTTACCCGTCGTTTAATCTATACCCTCATCATTTCGTTTCGCTTTGTTTGGGCTTTTTTTCTGAAATATTTTAAAGTGAATATGAGGTATGACATTTCCCTTCATACTGGAGTTTTACTTATTTATTGTCTGTCTTCTACTAGAATATGTGCTCACCGAGGGCAGGAATTTTTATCTGCTGTTCACAGAAACATTCTCGCATCTTTTTTTTTCTTTTTCTTTATAAATTCATTCAAATTCGAGAAGTGATTCCCAGCATTTTTTTTATTTTTAAGTTTTAATTTTTTATTTATTTTTATTTTTTTTGAGACAGAATCTTGCTCTGTCACTCAGGCTGGAGTGCAGTGGTGCAATCTTGGCTCACTGCAACCTCCACCTCCGGGTTCAAGTGATTCTTCTGCCTCAGCCTCTGAGTAGCAGGGATTACAGCACTACCACACTGGCAAATTTTTGTAATTTTAGTAGAGATAGGATTTCACCATGTTGGCCACGCTGGTCTGGAACTCCTGACCTCAGATGATTCAGCCACCTTGGCCTCCCAAAGTGCTGGGATTACAGGCGTGAGCCACTGCGCCCGGCATTTTTTTTTTTTTTAAGACGAAGTCTCGCTCTGTTAGGCTGGATTGCAGTGGCATCATCACACTTTACTGCAGCCTCAGCCTCCCCAGGCTCAGGTGATCCTCACACCTCAGCCCCCTCAGAAGCTGAAATTGCAACTGCACGCCACTGTATTTTTTGTAGAGATGGGATTTCACATGTTGCCCAAGCTGGTCTCGAGCTCCTGGGCTCAAGCCATCTGCCCGCCTCAGCCTCACAAAGTGCTGGGATTACAGGCATGAGCCATCACTCCAGCCCTAGCATCTTAAAAATGTCTTGCAAACCTGGAGAATGTTCCTTAAAAATGTTCCTGGCACAAAATAAGTGCTCAATACATATTTTTTTGAGTGAATAAATATGGAATCCAAAAAGTGACATTTTCAGTCTCTTACTAGTTAGGCATTGTCTCAGTCAGTTTAGAATGCTATAATGGAATATCATAGACTGGGCGGCTCAAACAACAGAATAGTTTGTTTTTAGTGTATAGAAATTCAAATAATTTTTCATATGTTTGTTTTGTATCCTGCAACTCTCTGAATTTATTAGTTCTAAGAGTTTTTTTTTATGGCATTTTTAAACATTTTTCTATACATAAGATGTTGTTCACAAAGAGGGACAACCTTACTTCTTCCTTTTAGATTTGGATGCTTCTTATTTCTTTTTCTTGCCACTTAGCTCTGGCTAGGACCTCTACTACTTTGCTGAACTCAAGTGGTGAGAGTGGGCATCTTTGCCTTGTTCCTGATCTTAGAAAAAAGGCTTTCAGTTTTCCACTGACAGATATGATGTTAGCTATTGGCTTTTCATATATATACTTTATTATATTGAGGTACTTCCCTTCTCTTCCTTTTTTAAAATTTTTTGACAATTCTCATGAGCCGGGCATGGTGGCTCACACCTGTAATCCCAGCACTTTGGGAGGCTGAGGCAAGCGGATCAGCTGAGGTCAGGAGTTTGAGACCAACCTGACCAACATGGAGAAACCTGTCTCTGCTAAAAATACAAAATTACCTGGGTGTGATAGCGCATGCCTGTAATCCCAGCTACTCAGGAAGCTCACTTGAACCTGGGAGGCGGAGGTTGTGGTGAGCCGAGATTGCGCCATTGCACTCCAGCCTGAGCAATAAGAGCAAAACTCCGTCTCAAAAAAAAGAAAAAAAAATTCCAAATTGTAATAGAGACAGTCTGAGTTTTTTTTTT